>BQNB010036632.1:0-39144 GCA_026074375.1 Tanacetum coccineum | reverse complement strand
TGTATGGTGTTAGTTTGGAGATGTTAGATTTGAAAGTCTCAGGCTTGGTGATATTAAGTTTCTTCTGGTAGTTTTTGACTCCAAGTTGAAGGTCTTCCACCCGTTTAAGAATGACAATGCTTCTGGTGAATATCCGCAATGCTACATTTAGGTCAAAGATGACACCCCTTTTAAGGTTTGAGATTTTCTTCTAAACCAATAGAAGCAGCATGTCTTCAATATCACGCAGATTAAGATTTAGGAAGTCACCTTCCTTGAACTTGTGGAGCATGTTGTCATCTCTTCGTACTTCGATCTCTTCCAAATATCCATAATCATACTTCTTCATGACTTTGACATGGGTTACTGCAATGATTCTTTTTCTGGAGTATACATCATGTGTGGACTTCATGTGTCTTGTGAATCCATAGAACCTTTGTCATTTTGGACCCCAGTGAGAAATTCCCCAAAGGGTATATTTGTCATATGCAACCTTCATCGGACTCCATAACGTTTGAACCATGTCTTCGATCCCTTCAATCGTATTGTACTTAGCAGCCCTGGTTATTTATGACCTTCGAGATTAGTCTAGTCAAGACGATCAATGACAGCTTTGTAGCATTCTTCAAAATGATATTCATGTTCCACTCGACTCTTGTATGTCCCATTGAGCAGATTGATGGTTGGTCCAACAAGATGTTGTTGTGTTAGATTATCAATCTTTAGATGATTCATGACAAATGCTGAGAAATCGATCGGAGTACTCATCAATTAGTCAAAAGTGAGAGGAGGCTTTTCTGCTTTAGCAATTTAGCTGATCGAAGTCTGAGGAGGTCTAGAATTAATTTGTTTCCCAGTATCCCAATCTAGATCAGGAGTCGGAGGTCTTTTTGGTTTCTTGAACCAATCATGCTTAGAAGCTGCCTCGACATTGTGTTGATCCTCAGTATTACCCATGTCATCTCCTTGATCTTGTGGCATTTTAGTGTCTGCAGTCTCAAAAACTAGTTCCTCTGCTTGCACAGACTTGCCAGATGATTTTGGCTGAGACTTGGTGCCTTTGGATGAGCTTGATTGAGAATCTTTTGATTTAGAGCTTCTTAGAGGTTTAGCATCCTTGATTTTCTTCCTTTTCTTTGACCCTTGGTCTGGTCCAGCTGGAGGGTCTTCATCCTTGTCCTTGTATTCATGGCTTCTCTTTAAAGAGTATGTTTTACCATATGAGTCAAAGAGATCCTTGTCGAGCTGATAAGACTAGATCAGTGCATCATAGAGGTTTTTGTGTACTTCAGCAGCTCGATACGATTTACTCTTCTCCGATTTGTCTAACATGATCTTCTTCAATTCAAACTCAGTAAGTAACGTTGCAGCCTTGTAAGTTGATTGAGGTTGAGAAGAAGATTTATCCAAGAAGACATTCTCAAGTGATTCCGTAATAGTACTCTGGATCATAGGAGTGGCGAAGTCTGATACTTCCTTAGGTAGAATCTGAGGTAGTAGACTTTTGACTTCATCCTTTATAATGTCTTTTACTGATTTCTCAACAACATCTATGTATAACTTCCTTTCTTCTTCAGCTTTCTTTTCAAATTCCTTAGTATAAGACTCGAGAGCTGTTCGAGTAGCATATCTGATTCTTGTACTCAGAAGATCATCCACCATTGTTGGAAGTTAAGATTTGACAATTTCGAGGAGTTGTGTAGGGTCAGCTTGTTTGAGTTGAGACAGCTCCGTTTCCAAGGTAGACACTCTTTAATCAAAACCAAACAAGGAAAAAAAATCAGGAAGTACAAGAATTGAGGTTGTAGTTGAAGCGGTTGTTGGTACAGGAGTTGGTGTCATAAGTTGTGGATGTCGGAGTGCGATATAACGGTGTTCTTCGATTACGGTTGTGGAACGATTATTGCATTATGTAGTTTAGCAGCTTTCTGGGATAGTTGTCAACTCGCAAGGTTGTATCCTTTCGTACGTTGTACTTACTTCCAATACTATATTCTCAATGACAACAAATTTTATATACATATAACAACTTGCACATCTTACTCGATTCACAAAAACGGATTGCTCATCAATATTTTTATTTAAGATAAGATAAAATTATGAAACGACTGAAAGAAAACGACGGTCTCGAGTGACATAAAATATTGCAATTCTTGAAAGAAATCATCGATAGCAATGTGTCGAGGTAAAAGATGTGTGAGTTAGTGAACGTCAGGTGAGGCCTCGCTTGGGTTTGCCTTTTTCTTTCACAAAGTCACCCAACATCCTGGTCCTGGCCTACTAAGAGCATCAGACCAGAGATTATGAGTCGGGCCTCCTCCTCTGGTTTCTCAACTATGCTTAGTCCTTCGGTTCTCGAGAGGCTCCTCCTCAATTCGGCTCCTATTTTATCACAATTCTGGGTATAGAGTACGTCGTCGGTCGAGATAAACTTTCAGTAAAACATAAACAAAAGCCCTAGATTTGTAAACACATAGCACATATTATGCAACTATATGAAGGACTCTTAGGTTATAGTCTAGGTCAACCACCTACTTCTTATAAACCAATGGGCTATAGATTACCAATTTGTCAACCCGCCAAGGCGGAATCGCAAGGCATAACAGGATAGGCATCATCACAACACATTGATGTTCAACAAATAGTGAGACATCGTCTAAATGCATTATATTAAAACCAAGTGTTATGACGATACCAAACACAAAAGGGGTCTTGTATTGAGGTTAATCACACATACAATACATAGACTTGAGAATAAAAATCTAAAATAAATGTCATCATAAAACAAAATAACCGAAATATGAAAATAAGAAACGAAGACTCCATTATGCAATTCCTAAACGTGTCTACTTAGCAACGGCATCTTAAAATCTTAACTTCACTATATGATCACATCGAAAATGATACTCTTAAACACCGTAACCTAATATTGGTGAGATTCATTCAGTTTTAAAAGAAAAAAAACAACTTACTTCTTGCTACGATTAACAACATTGGAAATACAAGATATTATACACACAATGCACTCAATTTACAAACTCATTCCACACAATTAATTACACATTTGGGCTTAGATTAGCACTGGCATTATTAGCAACCAAACTCACCCAGAATGTACCACACAAACATAGAATAGGCGTATCCCTCCAATCCATCCCGAATAGGCGTACCCCTCCGATCTATCATTACATCCACATACTGGGTAGGCGTTTACTACGAATCATTAAAATCAAACACTTAAAGTTAATAACTACAAAGTAATGTCCCAAAAATATCTAAACCATTATCAAACACCTTAAAACACTTCAAAACAAATTTGTATCATTTTCATCCCCAGAAAACACTTAAGAAGGGGGCTATGAAAACTCCTCTCCATGCTCCACGACCAAAGCGCATTCATTCCATGCAAAATTCAACACAATACTAATAACGTTACTCATGATTAAGGCTTTTACGGCCCTTAGTCATGTAACCTCATAATTGATGGACTTTTCTCATGTCTATCCATGTGCTTTATAATCATTACACCTATTACTTTTCATTACATTATTTTATACTCTAAATACTTAATCCCCTTATTCAAGTTTTTTCAAATTATAGCAGAATTTTATAGTTACTTTATGAGCTACTAATAAAATACTAAACGACCTTATTAGACGTTCTTATTGCAACCACATCATCCCCAATAAGTTATGCTATACCGATTTTTTTGAAAAATTATAAGGTGTCTAACATATTTTTAAAAATTCCACACATCATAAAGTGTCCAAAAACGGATCTAAAACTAACCTCTAAAAGTATGGCATTCGACCATAGACCTACTTAGACCTTTTATAAAATCCAGGAAAATTCTGTAAAATCATATACATCATGAACTTACAACAGTAGCAACCCTATCAATTAAAAAGACGTTTTGATATGGTTCTTCATCTCACAAACACAATACAAAATTTGACCAGAAAACTCAGATTTGACAACGAATCTTGTAAATTTAATTTGACTGACCTCCACTTACTAAAAATTCACGAAACCAATTTTGTTGAAAAGTAGACTCTCTGTAGTTAATTTTAGGCTTAATAAAATCATTAAAAGCTTTCCGTATGACCAAGTTATGACACTTACAGGTTGACCTAAAAATCTGCCAAGTTTTAATTCTGAATTTAACAACAATTAAATCTAACCAAATGCATCTAAATTATATTAGTTATACCCTAATTGATTATTAATGATCTTACCAACATTTTTTTAAACGGCTGGATTATATAAAACTAGCAAGAAGCTAGCAAAAGCAATTACAAAATTGCGTTAAGTAAAGAGTTTTGGATCCAATTAGACCAAGAAACCTTACAATTTCTATTTCTAGAAGAATACCACAAAAACGAAATATCCATAATTTTATCTAGTAAGTCCCTTTGAAGCATCTTCTTGTCTCCGAAATTTTTGTTATTACGAAACTGCCATAACATCCAAACTGCTACACCAAAGATAGAATGCAAAATACTCTTAGAGGTTGAATTTAGACGGGTTCCACCTGTGTAATCAACCAATAATTGAAGACATATTAGGGTTGTTCGAATTGGATAGTAAGATCGATCCATTTGAAAACGAGGTGACAAAATCGATAGTAGCCACGGAAGCGATGACCAGAAAAGAATGCACAGATGTCTCAAGGAGAGATGTCTGCAAATGGGGGCTGAGAAAAGAGGGAACCTCGTTACTTTCCTACTTAGATTCAGCAAGTAGGAGTTGATCTCTTAAACATGCCATTACTAGATTATTAAACCTTTTCTAGGAATGAAACGGCACCATCTTGTCTCAATCGGGAAATCTGGAAAAGAAATAGAATCAATATAAATCCTAGTGTCTTTAACCGTGAAGATATTCGAAATTAATAAACTCCAATGCCAAGCATCATGACCTTCTATTGGATGAACATTCACTAACATAGAGATCAAAGAATCATATTGAGAAGGATTAAACTCCTCCATTAAAATTAATGTGTCCAAGACAACCCAACCATTGGCCTCTTTTCTTGCTCAGACGATACTTTGTTCGCTTCAAGGCAAAAAAAGATCAGAGGATATTTATGCTCAAGAGGGATGTCACACAAGCCCAAGCGTCTCTCACAAAAATTTTGTAGTAGAACCGTCTTTAACTTTGAGTTTAAATAGACCGACCATGAGGGTCTGTATACCTATGTCGTGCATGGTGTTGATTGCCCCCTCAATCCGGGACCAAGTACCTGAACCTCGACATTAGTTAAAAACAAAAACCTATATGCCATATGATCCATGAATTTACTGAAACAACTTTGACACAAAGAGGTTGGGTGGCTATTAAAAAAATATCCATTCTCAATTTCTTAGAGGAGGGACAGAATTTAAAGACTCAAAGACACGATACCAAGAACACCTTTTCAACCTTTGACATGCTAAAATCAAGGTAAAAGCGATTCTAGGAAATTTTTTTGATACCCATCCAGTTGCAACACTCAAAAAAAATTAGCCCGTAACAGATTTCTAGACGGGGGGGAATTTTTTGGTTTAAATAGCTTAGTATAGGAAATAGAGAAGACTAGTAGACTCTACGGGGTCCTAACACTGAGTAATCAAGGTAGACTCACAACGATTAGAAGAAGCTTGTTTGCTTTCCTATTTTGGATATCTCTTTTTTAAACTTATCCTATAATCAGGATTCCATCCTTTATTCTTCGACCAATAATTAGAACCAATCGGAATACCCAAATACGTAAATCGGAAGTTGTTGGGGTGTACAGCCACTGTGATCGAAGCAAAGGTTGGAATATTTCATGATTGTTAACACAATACACATACTTGTTAGACATGTGGAAATTATCTTGAGGCTCCGAGACGTATGAAAATTTGAAGAAGACCTATTAAGCCTAATAATAATTAGAAACGGGACCATTCTCCCCTAAGAAAAGAAGTTCATCAGGAAAAAGTAATTGAGAGTATGAAGGGATCTTTTACTTGAACCCCACGATACAGACCCAAATTAATGCATCTTAACAGCAACATGTTAAAGCCTTCTCCTATTACTAGATTGAATAAAAAAAAATGGACAATAGGGTTCCTTGACGAGATCACGATGTAAAGGAAAATTCGATCGAAGGACTACCATTATTAAATTAGAAAGCCCTTAGTACGAATTTTGGGCCACCCTCGAATCCACCTCTCCAATGGACATCCGAAAACAATAAAACCCATAATCCGCTCTAGAAGTCCTAAGAAAGAAACATGAATCTAAAATCTTTTTCAAATGTCCACTTTGTAGGATCATAAGGAATGTTTTCGATATTTTGTCAAGTTTATGATTTCATTGACCATTTAAGCGGACCATCTAAAATTTGACGTGTTTTTAATAAAGGCTGTTTGCTTGGGCTAATAATAGATCTATAACATGAGATAACCGGTTAGCTAGAATCTTTGCTAGAATCTTGTATTAGGCTCCAATGAGACTAATAGGATGAAAATCCGATACGACAAGCGGGTTGTTTACTTTAGGAATGAGAGTAATGAATAAAGAATTACAACCTGAGGGGATATTTCCATTTTCAAAGAACTCCCGAACATATGCCATAATATCCATTTTAAGGAGGTTTGTCCCAATATTTCTTCGTTACGGAAAAAGAAAAAAACCGTCGGGGTTTGGGGATTTTTATGACACAATTCCCTCGAATTGCATCATATACTTCGCGCTAAAATATTGAATTTTCATGTAAGGATACTTGGGCGGAGTAAAGTCTTAAAATGGAGTTAATTCTTCTAGTGCACCTACCCCCATTCAAAATACTTTGAATTTTTTTGACAAAGAACTCCAAGAATATCTTTGATAATCTCCTGATAAGAGAAACCAAGTCCATTTCTGGCTTACTCATTGATTCAAGGCTCCTTCTCTTTTTCTTGATAATGCCGTGGAAGAACTTAGTATTTTCATCAGCTTCTATCCCCCATTTGATTTTAGCTTTCTAATATGCATCTAGGCTTTTCAGAATGATTATATTCACGTAACCCTTTAAAAGGCTATCTTTACGTCGGGGATGTAAGGTTGAAGATCCCAAACCTGCTTCCAAATCTCTCTCAATCTTAGCAATTTTAGATGATAATTGGCCTTTCTCTTCAGACTTTGATGCATTGAGTTTACGAGTCCACACTTTAATATTAGATTTCAAATGCTTTACTTTATCTTTGAACATGAGCATAGCATTAGGACCATGAGATTGGTTCGAGACTTTAGTAACCATGCCATCAAAATCCGGAATAGATAACCAAGAGTTATAAAACTTAAAAGGAGTTGGATCAAAATCAACATTAGATTGCATCAAAATAATAGGTCGATGATCAGAAATTAACATGTCAAGAGAAAAAGCCATTAGATTTGGAACAATATTTGTCACATCCTCCGACAGCAAAAACCGGTCAAGACGACTAAGCTTCTCTCCATTGCCACTTATACGTGTGAACGCATGACCTCCAAAAGGGACATATGAAAATATGAAATCCTTTATAAACTCATTAAAATCAGAAGCCGAGCGATGATTGAATAAAGAACCAATGCTTTTAAAAGAGAATCTAACAACATTAAAATTGCCACATACGAAATAGTGCCCCGGCTGATCGGACATGAAGTTACAAATAAAGTTTCATAGATCCTTCTTCTTCCTTTCCTCTTGCGGGGCATAAACATTAACCATAAAACATTTCATCTTTTTAAAAACCCATTCACCTTCCACAATGAGTAAATTTTCCATAGAAATAATGTTAGCTTTAATGAAAATCAAGGGGTCCCAAATAGATAAAAGCCTACCTGATCTACCTACAGCTGAACTAGATGCAAAATCAAACTGATAATTGCCCCCACAAACGCTTGATTTTAAATAATTCTATTCTTTGCACATGCGTTTCTTAAAGACCTAAAAAACTAATGTAATGCTTAGAACAAATGCGAGAAATAGCCCCGCATTTATCCACTCCCATCCCACATGAATTATAGGACATAATATTCATTACTTACTGCCATGAACACCAATGCTATCAATGTATTTCTTTAAATATGTTACCTCATCAACCTGGATATCAATGTTTTCCTCATCTTTATTATTTTCCTTTATCTCACCCTCTTCCCCTTCATTATTGATGTGAATACTTTGCTCATCTTCATCAGAATCTGAATTGTTGCTAGCCCACTCTTTTTGAGAATGATCATCTATTGCATCAAAATCTGGGACCCAACCTGCAAATTCTTTCACACGGACTTGATAGTTTTCATTATTAATGGATACCAAGCAAGCATTAGAAATAGATTCACGAATCTTAGTTTTAATGCAAACACGTCCATTTGCCAAGTTTTTGTGTTGATCCTCATCTACAAATAAAGGGTCACCTCAAATACTTGCGACCTTCTTAAAGGCATTAGATGTCCATGCACTAAGGGGAAGACCATCTAGTTCAACCCACACGATTCTTTCATCCACCTTAAAGGTTTTTGAAACATGTTGAATCTGAGTAAAATACCATTCAACCTCATTATGTTGTTTAAAATTCAAACATGCATCCTTACTATTAAATTCAATCCACAGCCATAATCCTCCCACATACGGACATTTAAAATCTGAGAAACCTTATTTTCTTAACACATTGTTGATATTTAAAATAAGATGAATGTCTCTCACCTTTGCCAATACTACACAAGATGTATCTGGAACGACAAGTAGATCCGATTGATTCCATACAATCTTTTTCATTAGTAATTTATCGGATTGAGCTTTTAAAATATCATTGTTACCTGTAACGGCTGTAGCATAAGATCGATTTCCTTTTGCGTGTTCTGTATGTTTCATACCATACCCTACTTTGGTTGGAATGCGGAATTGGGTATCATGGGGCCTTTGAGAAAATTGTTTCCTATCAAATCTTGCCATCGATGCAAACAGATGATAGCTTATAATCCCTATTTTGTTTAAGTCTTCCAATAACAATTTTGAATCGGGAATTTTAACAAACTGAACGAACGCGAAATGATGCCCTGATTTAGACAATTTCTGAGCAATATACACATCAGCTACACTCCTATGCCGATCACACAATTTCCACAGATCCAACGAGCCCACAGTCGTCGGAAAATTGCTTACATACACCGTTACAGAAACGTTGCAAAGTTCTTCAAATCTCAAATCTTTATGTTTCCCATGTTCTCGTCCCAATCTATCAAACATGGATCCTTTGTTACGTCGCTTCACTTCCTTCCATTCTCTCGTCATTTGTATAGGATCAATGAGGAGATCTCCGGCGTTTAATTTTTCAATTAGCAATTGTCACTTGGTGGTGATGGGTGTTGTGATGGATGGTGGTGTGTGGTGATGGTAGATCAGGTGTTGGGTGTGGTGGATTAGAGATCGGGTGTGGTGGATTAGTTTGGTGGTGGTGGTGGTGGATTCATTCTTTTTTGGTGGTGGATTAGAGATCGGGTGGTGGATTAGAGATCGGGTGTGGTGGATTATCTTACCAACATGTTTTCTGTATTTTTATGAAACCCTAATTCCATCAATTTAAAAGTTACAATATATTGAATTAAAGAAAATTAATTTAAAAGATCATACCTAAAACCTTTAACCGCGAAACACACAATTCTACACCTTAGAATTTCTTGAAAATTTTTGATGTTCTTCCTTGTTTCTTCTTGTGGCCGGTCGAACACACACAAAAGGAGAGAGGAGAAAAAGTGATTTTAGGGTTTAAGGTTATGGGTGTATTTATAGTAATTTTTGAATAATAACAAAAAGATTTGTTTCCTATTTGAACTCGATCTTCTCCCTTTTTCCCCCTTTATTCTAGCCGATCCAAACACCCCATATATATTTTTATTTATTTATTTTTAATTATTTTCGGCATATATTTTTTTATATTTTTTTTCTTTTTTTAAACAAAACTATTTATTACTTATTTCATTTAAACCCTTAAATAATTAAATATTTAAAATAGAAACACTTATATTACTAAATAATATTTTTCCTCATTATACTTATTTATTAAATTCCTAAATAAATTATAAATCACAATTCACTAATTAACCATAACTTAAAATTTAACGATTCTCACTTCCTTCATCTTACTAACGGTATAAATAGCGGAACCATTATACTTACAAAATCATCATCACACGCGAAATGAAATGACTAAATTATTTATTTCTACTATCTCAAACACACATATATCACATAACATATAACACCAAAATGATCTTAGCACATAAAACCAACACACAAAGCTAGATAAGCTAACACTAACGTTTAAACTAACCTCGCTAAATCACGGTTGTCACAATAGCCGTCTCAGGTACAGTGAAAAGAGAGGGTGCTTGCGTGCTTGATTCTTCCTGACGACTCTTCATCATAGAAGCAACTTCATCAACGGCTGGTGGAACGTTTTCCAAGATGAGGAATTTGCTAGCAAAGTCGGATGAAACAGAAGAGCTTTGTTTTGAACTTTCAGTCTTCTGTGAAGAAGTGAGTGTCATATGTGCATCTTCGACGACTTACTCATATGACTTTTCTTAAGAAACATTCTGATCAGCATTAGTCATCTCTTCATTACCTTTTGTTTCTCTTTCATGTTCTGCTCCTAACGATCTCACGTTCACATCCTTATACAAATCATCATCCTCTTCTTCAAACATATTTTCATAATCATCATCAGATTCATACTCTTCTTCATGTTCTTTTTTGTCATAGTCTTTCAGAGTAAAGGAAGGATTCCCATCATCATCATCTGAATCAGTCCTTTCATTATCATCAGCATCAGAATTACCATCATCATCACTGTCAGCCTTATCATCATTACATTTACTGTCATCATCATTATCATCTTTACTATCACCTCATGATTCATTTTCACTCTCGGAGTTATATATGGGTACATCAAGAACCCCTAGTTTAATACCAGTTCCTTCATCTGTACCAGATGTATTTCGTTGTTGCTCATCAGGAACCCCTGATTCAAAATTAGTTCCATCACCTGAGCTAATTTCTTGAGAGATATGATAGTCTTTCTTGCTTCTTTTTGTGGCCTCCTTGAGTTGAGCTGCTTTTGATAAAGCTACATCATAAAGTATTTCTATACCTTTACTTCTATCAGCCTTAGCATGTGCTTTCTTTTTTTGATACAGATACACCAGGAGTATCTCTGATGGCAACACCTGCTGTTGGCGCAGCAGTAGACTTCTTGGCAAGTCTCTTAACTCTTTTGGCCTTCTTGACAGGTTTCGCTTCTTTGATAGAGATAATTTTCTTGAGGGTGAAGCAACTTTATTATACTTCCTTGCTTTCCTGAGAGGAACTTTTCTAGTTGCAAAGTCATAGTAAGTCTTGTAAGCTTGAGAATCTTTGATGTCTTGATTAATTATGTCATCAGGAATCAGGACTCCATACTGCTGATAATCTTATGTCTTAGAGACAAACTTCAAAGTACCGAGCAGTGAGTCATCATGAATTGTGTGAAGATTGATCATGTTCCTCATAGAGATTGCCTTGTCCTTAGAAATGAAGTGGTTGATGATGACTTTGGTGAATCTAGGATAGGGCATGTGCTCCTTTCGTGCTGAACTAATTTCTCTGTTGTCAGCTTGATACATAAAGTCTTCCCAGAGCAGTGCAACATAGTCAACATTCTTCTTATTATACATACCCCACAATATTTGAGCTTGTGATTCCCTGAGTCTATCAAGTCATGTTGTTTTCCCAGAGATGCACCTATTAATGATTGCAGGAAATGTTCTCCAAGGCTGGTGCATTAGATCAGTATGACTTGCAGATAACATATTACATCTGTCAGAATAGCCAAGTTCCTGAATGAATGTAACTAATTCTTCTTCTGAGGGTGGTGCAACAAAGTCTTGGTTAAGAATTATGGGACATATCTGAAGAATTTCCCGAAAGACTTCTGTATCAACTCGGAACTTCTTCTTTTCCAGCTTGAAGTTGTATGCATCTAAATTTTCGATCTTTTTGATGGTACTCCAAAATTGATGCATGTAGATTTCCGAGACATCAGCGGTGATCACAAATACGGGATATCAAGGAGATAGCTTGAGAGCTTCCAAGGTGACTTGATATGTTTCTTCTCTTTGTGGTTTACTGAATGCAATTCTTGCATTACATCTTTCAATCTTTAGTCTCTTCTCAGGAGCGACCAAAGAATTGTCGAGTGCAACTTGTTGAGTAGCAACTGGATTCATGTTTCTACTAAGAGTATTCCAATACAGTTCATATGCAAGGCAATTCATAGACATTAACTAGGCAGGCTTAACCACATATTATCAGGCATTCAATCAAAGTACATGATGAAAGACACTAATCAGAAGGTCAACTTAAAGGTCAACATACTAACTATAGGTCAAACACCGTCAATTAAGCAGCTTACATATGGTATAAGAAAGATTTAATCCTTAAATGAGTTATCAAGTTAAAACCCTTTAAAAAAATCAATTTTACAAATCATGTATAAATCACCGCCTAACAGTACTGTATAAATCGCCATCAATGGTTATAGGTATAAATCGCCGTCTAAGGTTATAGGTATAAATCGCCGTCCTTATGTGGTGTATAAATCACCGTCTATGGGTGACGTATAAATCGCCGTCTAGAGGTGATGTATAAATCGCCGTCTAGAGGCAATGTATAAATCGCCGATCGCCGTCTAGATGCAATGTATAAATCGCCATATAGAGGCAATGTATAAATCGCCGTCTAGAGGCTAGGTATAAATCACCGTCTATTTTCTGTTATGTATAAAACGCCGTCTAAAAAATTTGATTTATACAAGACCTATGTTTTTGGCACTTACACAATACAATCATGTAGACAAAGCATATATGAACATTTTTTTAGCATTTATAACATTAATCATCCACAAAATATTCATTTAGAACATAGAACGAGTACATTTTTACTTGTTCAAATCAAAGTCACAATATATGCATACAAGACATGGTTTTCTCATTCATTCACATTCAAGAAGGGTTATAGACACAAAATAACCACAAACCCATCACAAGTTACAAGTAAATTCCAAAACCCCTAAATTTTCACAACAAGAATCAAGCAAATTGAAACTATTAGTTAACCTTATACAAAACTGCTATAGCCGAGCATCCTACACACCTTAAGCATCAAAACGCCTCAACTAATTTTGGATTTGGACAAGATTCGATTTTCACTAACCCTAGACCAAATTCTAAGGAATTCGAGCAAAAATTCAAGTTAAATCCTAATTCCTTTTGTAGATAGGTTGATTAGATGGAAAGGAACATGTTTTTAGTTTACCTCAAGTCTTGAAATTTGCTAAATTGGTTGATCTTGTGGTTGACGAATCGTTTAGAGAGGGAGGGAAAAAGAAATTTAAGTGTGTTTGTGTATCTGTGTGTGTGACGAGGGAGGGAAGAGGGGTGTTTGTGTTATAAGTTTCACCTTTTAACACAAATGCCCCCTGAACTCTAAATACCTTTCTATTTTTCTTAAATAAGATTCCTAATGCATACCTAGTTTCACTAAAGGCACAATAAGTCCCTAAAGTTTTTACTACAATGCTTAGCTACTTATTATTGCTATTTTCTCCCTAAAGGCATAAACACATAACATTTAAGGCACAAATAAGCTAAACTTAATTAACTCCCCCTTAATTGTTAACCAGTTATTGTTTAAAACATTTTTTCCATTTAATCCTTGATGACTTTTTGAAGAAGCAATTTGACATTTTCTCCCCTTCAAACAATGACCTGTTTTCTATTTAAAGAGCTGTAGTCGTTGTTTGAGTGGTCAAATGCCTTGAAAAATTATTTTTCTGATGAGTTACTGAGATGATTATTTTATTTTTGAAAAATCAACACCATGAAAAATATGATTTCTCTTATTTTGACACATAAGCGCACTAACACGTACACTTATAGAATATAGGAAGCACAGATTGTGATGCAAAGTAATCACAAGCCTTTGCATGGTCATAAAGTATACCATGCCTGAGAATAAACTCCCGTTGAGAGGTCAAGTTTTATTTTTGAAATACTTGCCTTTAAGATGATGACCGGGTTGCTATCTGAAATAATAGCAAGCCATATGTCATGCTTTCTATTCAAACTTTATTTACAGCTTTGTGTCATTGTTAAATGACATTTCTGAAGCCGTAAATATTATCGATGCTAGAAATCATGACATGAAAATATATTTTTGTCTTTTTTTAATTTTTTTAATTTTTAATTTTGTTTTTATAAAATTTTATAAGAAGTGAAAAATGTTTTTGTATTTTTTGTGATTTTATATATACGTATTATACAGAGGATATAAGAATAGGTTCCACCACTATTTTTCGGCTTTATCTGCCAGTTCTTTCAGAGTCTCAGGAGTAAAACTTCTCATGCCCTGCTTGTCGATAAGGAATTCAATTCTTTCTTGACATAGAGCCTTGGTGAAGATGTCCGCCAACTAATATTCCGTTCTGACAAAGTAAAGCTCGACGACTCCATTCTCCACTTGCTCTTTTATGAAGTGATATCAGATGTCGATATGCTTTGATCAAGAATGTTGAACATTGTTGCAGCATAAGGAAATAGTCGGTAAGTTAGTCGGTAAGTTGTGATCTCATCCAAAGGACTTGAGCACAACAGCCGAACAAGGCTATATATTCAGCTTCCGTACTAGATATTGCAGCGCTTTTCTGCCTTTTTGATGACCAGCTGACAAGTCTGTCTCCCAACAATTGCATACTTCCAGATGTACTACGTCTTATATCTTGACAACCCGCATGATCAGCATCTGCAAAAGCTGTTAGAGCAATAGCAGAATCTTTCGAATACTATAGTCCCCGATTGACGGTTCCTCTTAGATATCAAAAGATTCTTTTTACAGCATGTAGGTGCTTTTTGGTAGGCCGAGCCTGATACCGAGCACACATATAGACAGCATATACCAGGTCTGGTCTACTGGATGTTAGATACATAAGGGTGCCAACCATGCCACGATAATGTGTAGGATCAATGGCTTTCCCTTGTGGATCCTTATCCAGTTTGGATTTCTCCACCATAGGAGTATCCACTGGGTCACAAGATTCCATTTCGTATTTCTTAAGTGATTCTAGATCATATTTTGATTGTTTTAAAAAGATGCCTCTAGGACTCTGTGAAATCTGTAGTCCTATAAAAAATGATATTTTGCCCATCATTGACATCTTAAATTTGGAACACATTATCTCAGAAAATTTATCACATAGTTCAGTAGTAGTAGAAGCAAAAATTATATCATCAACATAGATTTGTACCAGGAGGATATCTTTTCCTTTTTTGCTGATGAACAATATAGGATCAACCGTGCCTTTGGAAAATACTTGGGATAGCAGAAATGATGACAATAGATCATACCACGTGCGTGGAGCCTGTTTCAGCTCATATAGAGCTTTCTTTAGTCTGTACATGTGATTAGGATTGTCTGGATCCACAAATCCGTCCGGTTGGCTAACGTAGACTTCTTCACACAAAATGCCATTCAAAAATGCCGTCTTTACATCCATCTGGTAGACGATCATATTCATATGAGCAGCAAATGCGAGAAATATCCGAACAGCTTCTAGTCTAGCCACGGGAGCAAAGGATTCTTCAAAATCAATTCCCTCTTCCTAACGGTATCCACGAGCTACCAATCTAGCATTGTTTTTCAATATTCCCTGAATTCATCCAATTTGACCTTATATATCCATTTTAAAGTAATAACCATTACTTTATCTGGATGAGGAACGAGTTCTTAGCCTTCAAGACGTTCAAATTCATGTAGCTCTTCTAGCATTGCCTCAATCCAGCATGACTGAGTTAGTGCATCCTTGTACATCTTATGTTCAACTGAAGTTAGGAAGGCATCATAGTAGTAGAACAGGGCTTGTTCGTGTAGTTGGAGTCTTGTGGAAACAGGTCTGGAAGGGTCACCAATTATGTTTTATAACGGATGATCTTTTGTCCATTTACTGAGGTGTTTTGAGATTGGAGCTTCTGAGTGCACAGTAGTAGAGATAACATCCGATGATAAGGATTCTTCAGAAACAGTTTTTGAAATTGGAATGCCAAAATAAGGATCGTTACTCATATGTGCGACCTCAAGATCATGTGACTCATCTTCAGTACCGAGAGGAATTGATTGGGATTGTGATTGTGGAGTGGTTTGTGAGGTACTTGGTGAGGGTGCATCTTGATCAACCATTGTTGAGGAAGGTGAACCGGTTGACTCAATAGGAGCTGGAGCTTCTTCTACAGGAACTGGAGAGGCAACATTGGCTGGAGGAGAGAAGAACTCATCAAACACTAGTTGAAACACAAGATCCGATTCATGCCTCGATGGTGGTACAAATGGTGCTGAAGGAGGAGGGTTTGGAACGAGTCCTGAACTGGGTGTTGCAGGAGTCATTTCATGAAGCGCGGGTTCTAAACTGCTTTGTTCAAAAGCCATTGCCGTCAGCTTATCAAAATTGACATGGATGGTTTCAATGATTTTTTAGGTACGTTGGTTGTAAATACGGTAAGCTTTCTTCTTGGGTGCATATCCAATGAAAATACCTATATTAGCTTTAGCTTGAAGTTTGCCCAAATTCTCACTATGATTGTTTGGGTAGCAAAGTGCACCAAAAACGTAAAGGTAAGATAAATCAAGTTTTCTATCACGTAAGAGCTCATTAGGAGTTGTTCCATGGCGACGTCGTATAATGGATCGGTTTTAGGTGTAACATGTGGTAGCAACTGCTTCGGCCCATAGAAATAAAGGAGCTTTTTCATAGATTATCATTGTTCGAGCGGCTTCAATAAGAGTACGATTTCGCCTTTCAACAACACCATTTTGTTTTGGAGTTCATGCAACCGATGTTTCGTAAGAGATGCCAACCTGTTCATAGTAGTCTCGCAGAGTTTGATTAACGAACTCAGTTCCATTATCTGTACGAATGTTTCTTACAGCTGCATTCAATCTAACTTGTATCATTTTCAAAAGCTTAATTATAAAATCAGGAGCTTCATCCTTTGATGCTAGAAACTTCACCCATGTGAACCGAGAGTAATCATCCACAATGACGATGTACTTTTTCCTATTTACACTTGCAACACGCATAAGCCCACAAAAATCCATGTGTAGAAGATATAGTTTTTCTTGATTGGTGTCTTCAAATTTAGGTTTATGTGATTGTTTCTTGCTTTTTCCCATGGCACATGCAGAACACAAATGGTCATTTTCAAATTTATGTCTGGGAAGACCACGTACTAGACTGTGTCTGGCTAAGTGATTAATAGCACCAAAATTCAAATGAGACACACAAAGATGCCATAACCATGACTTAGTCTTTGTGGCTTTTGACAAGAGACATATAGGAAAAGACGCCATCATATCCCCAATAGACAGAGAATACATGTTAGTTCCTTGAGATCCTGAGAGTAAATCAACACCTTCCAGATTACGAACAAAGCATGTGTGTTTTCTGAAAGCTACTTCAAGATCCGAGTCGCAGAATTGACCAACATAGAATAGATTGTGTCCTAGTCCTTCCACATAATAAACCCTTGAAATTGTGACGTTCCCTATCTGATAATCACCATACCCCATAATCTTCGCAACTTGGTCGTTACTGAATTTGACTGTACCGAGAAACTTATGAACAAAATTGGTAAGCTGAGAGCGATCTCTGGTCATGTGCTTGGAGCAGCCGGAGTCCAAATACCACAAGACAGTTTGGACAACCTGCATTCGATAAGAGAAGAAGGAGATGGAGCAACTGAAGTATCAGATCCCCGAGATGTACCGGGTTCCATTCTATTAGCAGTCATAGATTTTGCAACCTTAGATTTGCTATTAGGAACAGACTTAGGTACTTTAGGTCTCCTGATATATACTCTTGTTACTACATGTTCTGGTGCAACTACTTCAAGAGGAATGGGAACACTTAGAGGCACTTTATTAGTGGCGGTTAACCTAGTTAAAGGGAATGCTTTTCCAACTAAGGTAAAAGTCCTTCCAATGGGTTTCCATTTATATCCAACAGAGTTAAACACTTTTCCAGTAGGTTTCCATTCTTTTCTCTTTTTATTTTTCTTAGTGGCAGATTTGGCACGCACATTCATACTATTCACATGATCAATTAAACACATAGCATGATTAGCATCAAACAAACATTCATTGCATACATAACAAAGAGCCTTAGCACCTTTAACAAGATGCATAACATGTTCATTATAGACATTTTTAGAATCAGAGTTCCTTTTATTCAAACTAGATTTAACTTTCCTAGATTGGACTTCTACTTTATTCTTCTCATTACTACTTGGTGTTTATGAAATCCTATCATTCTTTGTATTGCCTAAAGGATTTGATCCGCTAGCACTAGTAGAAGGGTTTACTCCTGTAGAAGACAATAGAGGTCTATTAGTTACTTTGGGAATGTTGCCTGAAGATGTGACAGTGTCAGCAAATCGAACTGTTTTCTTCTTGTTAATAGGCGTGACCGCAACTAATTTCTCACTAGGTTTGTGAATATCAGGGCATGTATCTCTAACATAACCTAGCAACTCTTGAATCAGCTTAACATACATACAGGCTGAGTAAGATGCACTATCTAAAGGGTTTCATAATTTAGCTTATTCAACTACCTCCCTAAGAATAGAAGCTTGTTCCATAGTATGCTTAAGATAGTATTAGTGAGCTTCCCTGTTATTCTTAACCTTAGGAGCCAAAATTACTGGGTCAAGCTTATACATTCCTGGAGCAATAATGGTAGCATTTGACACTTAGATAGCATTATCAACTACATCCTTTCCTTTTAATTTTCTAAGATCATTTTTAATGCTGTCATGGCAAACACTTTTTCCTGAAGTTGAGCATTTAAATTAGTAACTTCAATAGACTTTTGATTTAATTGATTAACCAAAGAGTCATTGTGTTTTTTAGCACGAACACGTGATGGTTTAATTGAATCATAAAGTTGTTTATAAGTCTGTTTCAAATGCTCATTCTCAGCAATTAGTTTAGTCACCTTATGTTCCAGTTCAATGCTGATAGTTTCAATTTCATCGAAGTCCCTTTTCACAATTTTACTGGTAGAAATTTCATTGACGCGCTTAATGTGTGCTTTCAATTTCTTGATTGTCATGTCTTTTGCTTGAAGCTCAGCTTTCAAATTGTTTAATTTAAACAATTGATTAAATGAAGTTTCCGTTTGGTTCACAGATGTGTTATTCTTTTGAAAAATTTCTTTATTGAGTTGCATTGCGATTTCAAGAGAAATGCAGTGTTGTTCATGTTCAGAAAATCTTTTTGAAAGTTTATTATGCTCATCTTTTTCAACCATGTTGTGTTGTTTGATAAGCTCAGCTTCAAGTTCGAGACACTTATAGCACATTTCCACATAATTCACAGAAGTATTTTTATCCTACGAAGAATTCACAACAATATTCACAATATCTTGAGAAATGATTTGATCCAAGAGTTGATCGTTTTCAATCAAAAATTGTTTCTTTTGAATTTCAAAGCACTGTTTGTCTACATGATACTGTTAAACAGCAGCTTTCATCTGGTTAAAAATTATTTGTACTTCTGTTACCTCATTTAAAAGATCTTTATCTAAAATATTGAATATGTCTTTTAAGGACTTTACAAATGGAATTATTTCTTTTCGAAAAACAGCTTTAGTGTGTTCAAACCCCCATTCCCCTTTTGTTAAAGCATCGGGCGTGATCCTCTTTTTCACCACATTGTCAAATTGGCCAAGATGGTATTTAAGCTTTTTAAGGCTTGTATTAACCAGGCTTACCTTAGGAAGTTCCCGAGGAGCCTCAATTTTGACAGGCGAAGAAGCAGATTGGTCAGTATTAGGGTGTGAAGTTTGTAACCGGAAAGCTTGTTCATCAGACAGTTCTTGTTGTGGGACAAAAAGTTTACCAAAATCTTTAGATAATCGATTTAACTCAGCATAATTAATTGGTTTAATGTTAACTTTCTTTTCTAAGACTATTGGATCACTTTGTTTTAAAAGCATTTTTGATCGACTCTCTTCCTCAAGCATCAAAGTCTCTTCAGAATCAGCAATTGAAATCACATTGGTTTCCTTAGCAATAACACTACCATCATAAAGCATTGGCCTAATCTTCTGAGCTTTCTTAAGATAGAAAATATTTTGAAAACCAAGAGCTTGTTTCAGGTTGTTATCATAGAAAACTTGTGGTTTCGTGAGCATATGCACAGTTTGCGCGGATTGACCCATTTTATGTACAATATTGTCCAGTTCTTTAACTCTCTTTTCCAAAGCAATTTTGTTGTCAATATTCTTAGCTTCTGTTTCCTTGGATTCGTTTTTGAAAACATTAAATGTTTTTGTTAACGATTCTTTTTCATTTAATTGTTCAGAAAGAGTTTGTTTAAGAGAGTTAATTTCCTTTTCAAAATCCACAAATTGTGCATCTTTATCCCGAATTATATCATCAATTATAAGCTTTTCTCTAGTACCTAAATCAACATTTTGTCTTTCTTCTAGCAAGTTTACCTGTTCTTTGTATCTTTCAAGCTCAACAGATAAGGTTTCATTGGCAATTAGATTGTCCTCATTGACCTTGTTACAATTAGTTACTTGATTTGACAGTTGTTCAAACACAGATAATATCATGGCATCTTGTTGTGTAGAAGAATTTGTATCATGAACATCTACATTTAGTGTTTCAAGCAGATACTAAGAGTAAGGAATGATATTGCTATCACTGGTTATCTTATTCTCTAGATAATTCACAAGATGTGTTTGTTCAGAATACGACATCTCTTGCACACTTTGATTAAGCATATCATTATAGTGTTGTCAGAGTGTGGTACCTCGGAGAGAACATCTGAGCGATAACTAGACAAATTGGCCATAAGAACTACTTTGGTTGTAGAGATCTCATCACAGTCAGAATCATACACATCCAAATCATCGGCTTGATAAGCTACATTGTGTGTAATGACCGACTGTGTAACTGGACCTTCTTCAACACCAGGGTCTGCTAAGAATTCTAATTCTTCTGACGAGAAATCCTTTTTGTAAGTTAAAGGTTCTATTTTCAAGATCATTTCCAACACTTATGAATTATTTTCAACTATCTGAGTAGTCATTGAAAAAGGTATTTGAAAACAGCTGAATAACTCAGCATGATCTGAATTTTTGGTTTTTTCGAAAAGACAAAGGACAAAATAAAATCTTAAAAACAGATAAGAAATTAAGCTAATTAAGCTAAATTAAACCCTATTCTACCTAGAGTAGCTTATAAACTAGTTATGCTATAAAATTCAAAAGCTACTATTAATTATATCCTGCTGAATTTTGATCCTAAAGAGACAGTTTGTTCATATTTATTGCTGATGCAATTTGCAATAAAAAAAACCAAAACTAAAAACCACTTAGTGTAGGCTAAAGGACAATGTTACTACACCTTCAAAACATCAAAATGAGAACAAGCTAAGCTATGAAGTCAACTAGAGACCATTAGAGCTAAAAATGACTATGAAAAAGAAAGTTATACCCACAATTTCAACAATTTAACTATTATCTTATGAAAATTTTGATTAAGACTAACAAACTACCTAGAATTCAAGCTTATAAACTAAGAATGCTTTCCAAATGCAGTTTTAAAGACAAAAGTGGTCACAAACGATACTAACTCTAAGTTAGTACATGTTGTGCCAAACACCCCCCTTAAAATTCCTGAATTTCATTTTAGCTGATTACAATGAGTTTTAATGAGTGTAACTTTAATACCAGATTTCAAACAGCTAAAAAACAGTCCTTATAAGGTTAGACTAACAATCAAATAAGCTAGAATCATTAAGCTACCAATCTATGCTACTTATTTTTAGGTTTTTAGGATTTTATGAGACACAATGAAGAAATATAAGAACTATACTACTAAAGCTAAGAACAAATGATCAAGCATATTAATTATTGAAAACTAGTTACAAACTGAGAATGAAAATTACATTGAGTAAAATTACTAAGCTATTTAAAGAAATTACATAAGCTGATTTTATAAGCTAACTAAAAGCTACTCCTAGATATCTTGCTGTGAGTGATGGATGCCTGTATTTATAGCTGTGGTGAGAAGCTACTAGGTCCCCTCAGTTAGTTACACGCTCCCATCCATCCTGTCCCTTCATTCATCTCAATCATTGGATCTTCATTCATGGCCCTTAGATCGTTTTGATGAGCACACGGATTGCCAGCGTGGCATCCGTGTTCAGACCTTGTGTGTTTCCTTTGCAAGCATTTTAGTGTAATATTTCACTTCTTAGTGTGCTTTCTTTGTATCCACGTGTGATTACCTTGTGGGTTTCCACCAATGAGAGGGCTTGGTGATGTATAACTTTGCCAGCTTGGAACTTGACCCTTGAATTACCAAGCCACGTATCCAATTTCCATTTGCCCTTTGTTTTGAGCTTGGTAAAACTCGAAGAAGACAGTGAATAGTAACAACAGAAATTCCCGCGTGATTCATTTATAAACAAGGGGTTTGACTTTTTCTTTTTACCCGGGTTTGACCTTGGGCTTATAAAGGTTTTTGGGCCGGGTGTTGGTTAAAAGGAAATGGGCCATGGTTTGTTTTGGATTTTATAAGTAGGATAACGGGTGTTAACTCTTTTAATTAAAAGAGTTAACACCGTTAGGGTTTAGGGACTCTTTTTGCAATTTGGTTAATTATGAGGGACTGGTTTGGTGTTTTTGGGATTTTTATCATTTAGTGTTGACCATGTTTGACTGAAGGTTGACTTGAGTTGACCACTGTTAATTTTTGATAGCATTCTCCCGGCTCTTTGTGTGCTCTTCCCTTCCCGTGTCCGTGATTGTCCAGTTTTGACCGTTTTCTTTAGATTTTTGCATTATCCGTACCTACACAATCACAAAGACAAAACAAGCAATATTCAAGCATTTAAAGCACAATTTTGTCTTTTTAGGGCCATTTTTGACATAAAACGAATATGTGTTTTCACACATATCAGTCATCTTTATTATCACTGGTAAAAAGTTATTTACAAAATTGTTAAAGTCTGTTTTTTTGATTATTTGAATACTACTCCAATCCCTGTGGATGACCTAGTCTTACCTAAAAAGATTATACTGCATACGTGGGTTATACTTTTACCCGTGTGTTTCCCTATAATAAAATTGGTATTTTCAGTCATTATAAATTTAAAGCTTTTGAAACACATCAGTAACCCTTGGCCACAAGACGAGATTTGTTTCGTATGACAATATCTTCTGCATCCGATTTGTTCTTCTAGAGCCATTTTACTGCAATTACATTTCTGTCAGCTAGGCGTGGGACCAATTCTATACATCTAGTCTCTGGAATTGATGCAGCTCGTCTTGCATAGATTCAATCCAGCTGTGATCTGACATAGCTTCTTTGATGTTATTAGGCTCAATAGTACTTACAGTTAACGCATACATACATACTTCTGAATCTGTGTTGAGCTTGCTTCTTGTCATCACTAGCCTAGAGGGGTCACCAATCAATTGATCCAATGGATGAGCTTTTGTCCAGACATATGTTGAAGGTTGAACGGGAGTGATCACTTGCATTTCTAAAGGATCTTTTGCGATTGAAGATGACTCAGCTTCTTCAAACATTGGAGTATGATATGGAGAAAGCAATGTATTTCCGTCAAAAACTGCATAATCTTCTTATTTAACTAATTCATTAGCATCATTAGATGAGATTGGAGAAATTTGTTCTTTAGATTAGGATACCAAGGGATGATCTTCATTGTCTTCAATGATGATTGAAGATGATGAAGGTGTGTCTTGATTATTGAGAGTTGTTTGTGCAGCGGAATTGATGGACACTTCGGATGGTCTCTTCTCAAAGTATTCCTCGAACATTAGACCGAACAAATTATCCAAATCTTCATTTGACAGAATAGAAGTATCTTCTGCTGATGAATCATTATCTTGAAAGCGGTTAGTTCTGAGTTCTAATTAGTTATGTTCAGAAGCCATAGCCGTTAGTTCATCAAACTTAACGTGGATGGTTTCCATGATTTTTCTTGTTCTGTGATTATAAATCCGAAACCCTTAGGATGACTCCGAATAGCCAATAAAGATTCCTATGTCTGCTTTTGGTTTCATTTTTCCAAGGTCTTCTCTATCATTTGTTGGATAACAAAGAGATCCGAACACATGAAAGTACTCCACATTTTGTTTTCTTTCAGGAAGAAGTTCGTATTGAGTTTTGTTGTACCTTGTATGAATCAATGAACAGTTTTGAGTAAAGCAAGCAGTTGAGATGGATTCGGCCAAAGAAATTTTGGTGATTTGGAAAAGATAAGCATAGTACGAGCCGCCTCTACTAGAGTACGATTTCATCTTTCGACTACACCGTGTTGTTGAGGTGTTCTTGCAATTGAGAAATGTTGCATAATGCCTAACTTTTCATAATGAACCTGAAGAATTACACTTTTGAACTCTGTTAGGATTAATGTTTTCTTGACTTAGTACCGACAGTACAAATAGTTAGTACTGTCAGTTATACTTAGTACCGACAGTACAAAGTATTAAGTACTGTTAGTTAGTTACTTGTAACTTTAATTTTCGTCTTAATGCAAATTTGGAGTTTTCAAGTTAATTCTTGAGTCTTTGTATTTCCTTTGTTAAAAGCATTACTTAATGTGTTTTAAGCTCTTATAAAATCATATAAGTCATCTGTTTTAACTTAAATACTAAGAATTTAAGAAAAGTCACAAAAAAAATTCCACACTCAAATACACCACAGCTTATGGATGATAAGCCAGTTTTGGATGGGCTTATGGACAACACCAGCTTATCTTTGATAAGCTGGAGCTTGTAGACAAAGCTCTTAAGAGCTTATTTGCCCTTGTTTAGAGCAAAGGGTCTTGTAAGTTACTTTTTCTTCATTAGTCTTATTTTCAAGCCAGTTTCTTTATTTATTGCTTATTTTGTGCATATTGGCTATGTCTATATTTGCTTATTTATGCTTATTGATGATGTTTAGAGCTTAAAATTATGGTCTTGTAGTTTAGAATCTAGTTGTGCAAGTTTTTCTTTAAACTGTCAATTTTTAGCTTATTCACTATTGGATTTTCATTTGCTTATTTAAGTGCTTATTTCCTACTGTCTTTTGCTTATTTTTGCTTATCATTTATGTATAAGCAACTATTTTGAAGTCCCTTATCTTAATTCACTTTAAATTAGCTTGCAAAAGGCATTTTAAAAATTAAAAGGGTGTTTGGGTTAAGACCCAAAGTGGGTCAAATTGGTGTAAAAACTCTCTGGGTCACCTTGACCAGATTATGCAACCTTTTCATGATAGTATAAGCTAATTTCCATAAGTTTTAAAAGTTTCTAAGTTGATTTTAAAGATTTCATAAGCCACCCTTTGAATCTATGTTAACAGACTTGATTCAAAGGGATTTATAGATTAAGCTTGTTTGTCCTAGCTTTTAAGTCCCATTTTGTATCTAATTTGGTGTCATTTTAGAGTGGTCAAAGTCTCTTTGTGGTATCCTAGGCTTAGTTAATTTCTGTCAACATTTAGAGTCAAAGTTTTCATAGTTTTGAAACAGCCTTTTTGATTTCCAAAATTAAATAAGTTAAACTTGTTTGTAGCTTATGAAACTTTGAGCATAAGCTCATTAGGATCTATACTTAATTTTTTTTACTTGTTTTTCCATTTTGAGCTTTATTGATGGCTTATTTCTAGGGCTGCAAATAGCCTTTTGGGTCTGCTAAAAACACCTCCCCTGGTGCAAAAGCTCATTTTGTCAGTCCTCATTTTAAGCTGACCTTCTAGCTTGTCAGATTAATTGTGCTTAACAATTTTTAGAAAGCTATAGGCTAAGCTTTAAATCCCCCTATAAGCCTCAGCCATTGAAATTCTCTCTTAAGCTAAAAAACAAGCCCTAAAAGTTACCCAAAGAACTCTTGGCCTGCAGTTGAGCCTTTTGGCTTATTTGCTTATTTGGTGCTTTTCTTCTTAAGAGCCTTGTCTCATTTTGCTTTTAACTGCTTATTAGACTAGTATCAGTTTGTTTAGCTTAATTCAATCCATAGTTTGCTTATAAAAGTTTTTTTTCAGCTTAAGTCACTTTTGGCAGTATTAACTTTCAAGTTAATACTGTTGTTTTCAAAGTGTTTTTTTTAGCTTATTAGTTGTTCAAAATAGTTATAGATTGCTTTTTCTTATAGCTTTTTATGTCCTTTTTTTCCTCTCTTTAGCTTATAGATTCATTAGAGTCCATCCTTGAGCTTATTCATAAGCCCCAAAGTGCCCCCTTGTCTGTTTTGCATAAATTTTCTATGTCAGATAGCACATTTGAATTTCTTAGCTTATTTTTCATTCCATTGTGCTTATTAGAGTAGTCTAAGTTAGTTTATGCTTATTTCAGTTAAATTTAGCTTGTTGTAGCCTATTTTAGCTTATTTGCTTAGTTAGTTTAGAATTTTTTAGTTTTCAAGCCCTTTATTGCTTATTCAGTCTTTCTTAGCTTAATTTCAGCTTATTCATGTTTCATTTTGCTTATTAGGTTTAGAATAGCTTCTGTTTGCTTATTTAGAGTAGTTTAGTGCTTATTTCCCTTTTTACATTTGTTTAAGTCTTAAAAAGCCAAAAAAAGTATAAGTTTGTCAAGTTATAAGCTGTTTTACCTGCTTATTCATAAGCTATCATGAAAAATTCCAAGTTTTAAAAGTGCTTATTTTTAAGTCGTTTACAACTTTGCTTTTTGAATTTTTGAAAAAAAAGGGAAGTGGAAGTCCCGGGGAGCCTGGGCTCGAACCCAAGACCACAACACTCATCAACCTTTATAACCCCCACACACTCTTAGTACCGGCCTGTTCTACAGATAGCCTCGACCCGGTAGAGTGTTTTTGTTATTTATTACTTTAAGGGCTTTTGGCCCTTTTAAGGCCCAAATAAGTTGTTTTGATTTTTAACAGCTTATTGGGATAAGCTGTTGGGGACAACTTATTTTTCCTAGGACAATATTAGTCTCAGCTAATTTTCCTAATTTTTTCATAATTTTTAAAAAAATTAATAAGTTTTAGTATTTTTTTAGATTTAATTTTCATTAAAATCTTAGAAAATTCATAAAAAATATCATACAAGTCATAAAAATAATAAATCTTTTTTTTAATTTTCTTTTATCAATATAGTTTTCTAGGAAAAATATTAGAAGCTTTCGTTAGGGTCCAATTTTTCAAGAAGTTCATTTTTTAAGAACTGGAATGCAATCCCGTTCTTTTTTGACTCGTTTTAGTCTTCAACAAAACCTAATCTAAAACCAAAATTCAAATCAAAAAAAAAAATCAAAAATTCAAAAACAAAACAAAAAAAAATCAACATCAACAACAAAAAAAATCAAAAACTTCACAAAAACAAAAAAAAACAAAACAAAAAAAAACAAAAAGAAAAATCAAAAAACAAAAAAGAAACTTCAAAAAGAAAAAATCCAAAGAATCAAAAAACAAAACAACAACAACACGAAAAAAAATAAAGTTTTTCAAAAATTCAAAACAAAAAAATTTTTCAAAAACAATCATTCAAAAACAGCATAAAAAACAAACGAAAGAAAAAAAACCACAAATACAAAAAATACAACATAATAAAAAAACAAATTCATAATTTACATTCAAGAAAAACAAAAAGAGAAAAAAAAAAAGAAAACACAAAAAAACAAGCACAAAAAATTCAAAAAAAAAAAATCAAAAAAAAAAAGTCAAAGTTCAACAAAAAAAAGTCACAAAAAACAAAAAACAACAAAACAAAATCAATCACCACAAAAAAAAATTCACACAAAAAAACAAAATGTCAAATTCAAAATACAAAAAAAAAAAAAAAAAAAATCAAAACAAGATTCAACCAACAAAACGCAACAAAAAAAAAAATTCAAAACACAAAAACAACAACAAAAAATCAAAAAAAAACAAAAAAAACAGAAAAAAAAAAAAAATCAAAAACAAAAAAAAATTCAAATAAACAAAAAAACATCAAAAAACCAATAAAAAAACAATATTTCAAAAACATCAAAAAAAAAAAAAAAAACACAAAAAAATTCAAAAACAAAAAAACATACAAGAAAACAAACATCAACAAAAAAAAACAACTTCAAAAAAAAAAAAAAAAAAAAGAAAAAACAAATCAGAAAATTCAAAAGACAAAATTCCAACAAAAAAATTCAAAAAAAAAAAAAAAACAGAAAAAATTAAAAAAACACCAAATTCAAAAACAACTCCGTTTTCGATCTAGTTTTTTTTAAACTTCCTTTTTAGTCAACTAGGACCCATTAATAGTTAAAAAATCATTTTAGGATTAAAATCGAATAATTTAGGTTTTTAGCTCGCGTTTTTACATCACCGTTTTAGGATTTAAGTTGAATTGCTTTCTTTTAGTGTTTACTTTTGCTTGATTTTGCATCATTCACTTGAAGTAAATAGAAAACCAATCAAAATCTTGTCATATTCAACAATCGATTACAATCTACATTCGTATTATCAATTGCACACCTCGTTGGGACATAACGACCCGGGAAATCAAACTTTCGGATACATATATATTTTATTTTATGAATTCTTAACCAATCCCTAGCTAAGGGTATTTGGTTGATTGTTTGCCTACATTATATATATAAAATATTGAACGAATCACATATGTTGAAAGTTGAACGGGAGTGATCACTTGCATTTCTAAAGGATCTTTTGCGATTGAAGATGACTCAGCTTCTTCAAACATTGGAGTATGTTATGGAGAAAGCAATGTATTTCCATCAAAAACTGCACAATCTTCTTCTTTAACTAATTCATTTGCATCATTAGATGAGATTGGAGAAATTTGTTCTTCAGATTAGGATACCAAGGGAGGATCTTCATTGTCTTCAATGATGATTGAAGATGATGAAGGTGTGTCTTGATTATTGAGAGTTGTTTGTGCAGCAGAACTGATGGACACTTCGGATGGTCTCTTCTCAAAGTATTCCTCGAACATTAGAACCAAAAAATAACGAACACATTTCACAAATCTCTTCATTTGACACAATAAAATGTATCTTCCACTCGATGAAATCTATTATCTTTGAAAGCTGGTATAGTACATGAGTTCTAATTAGTTATAGTCAGGAGCCATAGCCTTAGTTCATCAAACTAACGTGGATGGATTTCCATGATTTTATCTGTATCTGTGAATATAAAACCGAAAACTCGCCTCAGGGAAGACTCCGAATAGCCAATAAAGATACCTATGTTCTGTCTCGCTTTTTGTTCATTTTTCCAAGGTCTTCTCTATCATTTGTTGGATAACAAAGAGATTCGAACACATGAAAGTACTCCACATTTTGTTTTCTTTCAGGAAGAAGTTCATATTAAGTTTTGTTGTACCTTGTATGAATCAATGAACGGTTTTGAGTGAAGCAAGCAGTTGAGATGGATTTGGCCCAAAGAAATTTTGGTGATTTGGAAAAGATAAGCATAGTACGAGCCGCCTCTACTAGAGTACGATTTCATCTTTCGACTACACCGTTTTGTTGAGGTGTTCTTGCAATTGAGAAATGTTGCATAATGCCTAACTTTTCATAATGAGCCTGAAGAATTGCACTTTTGAACTCAATTCCTTTGTCACTTTGAACTTTCTAAATTTTGACGTTAAAATTCAATTGAACTTGGGCAATACACTTCTTGATCATTTCAGGAGTCTCATCTTTCTTTCGAAGAAAATATACCTACGTATATCGAAAATAATCATCAACAAACACCAAAATATATTTCTTGCCATTGAAACTCTCAACCCTCATTGGTTCTTATAGATCCATATGGATCAATTCCAGCTTGGAATGAGTACTTGAAACCAATGTAGGTGGATGAGTAGCTTTTCTGCTCTTTCCCTGCTCACATGCAGAACATAGATGATCTTTGTCATACTTAAACTTTGGAAGACCATAAACTAAATCTTGTTTGGTGAGATCATTGATGGTAACAAAGTTTAGGTGTGACAGCCTTCGGTGCTATAACCATGATTTTGTTAAAGTAGCTTTGGACATCAAGCAAACGGGAGAAGAAGCTGCCATATCTGAGATAGAGATCGTATACAAGTTTGATTCGTGAGCACCTGTTAAAAGATCATCTCCTTCCAAATTTTAGACATAGCATGTCTTGGATCAAAAAGCAACTTCCAAATCATCACCGTAGAATTGAACCTACACTAAAGATGTTTGTATCCAAACTTCTACAAAAATACATGACAAATACTGAAAGCCAAGTACATAATTGCCATAGCATTCACTTCCTCTGCAAAGTGATCGTTTCCTAAAGCGGGGGGACTCACCATAACTTTTCAAACGAAATTTTTCAACATACAAGATCGCCATTCATTGCTATGAAACGGCCATTATCAACGATCCACAAAACGAGTTGGATAACCTGCATTACATGAAGAAAACATAGATGGAGGAGTGGACGATTTACCTACCCATTTTCTAATGAGAACTTTTGTGTTAGAGAAAGATACACCATGGTATCTTCTTTTAACAACACCCAGTTTTGCATTAGCAGTTGAGGTCTTAGGGAACCAACCAACATTTGGCTGTGTTTCATACCATTTTTGCCACTTTCTACTAGTTTTTATCTTTGTTCTCATGTATTTTCTAAGTGAGAGTACTTGTGCAAATAGTGAAGTTGATCTAAAAGTAGCTGAGTCCTTAGTTTTCGCACTTAAGGGAGTAACTACAACAAACCTAGTTTTTGCAACTACCAGAGTGTATCTAAAGACTTAGATTTCGTAATTCTAGGAGTAGTAAATGCGGCTCTCCTGACATTTGAATGATCATTCAACTTATATTTTGCAAGACATTTATTATGACACGGGATAAGCACATTTTTATCACAAGAAATACACGATGCATCCTTCGCTTTAGGAGCGTTTTTAACATCAACATTTGTTACAATCTTTTTGTTTTGAACAACATTCTTTTTAGACGTAACATTTGTCTTTTTTAGCTTATCATGAACTTCTACATCCGCCGAATGACTCTAGTGTTTGCCAAGATACTATTCTTGGATGAGGAGCCTCTACTCAATGGTCTTCTAACACTAGTAGCATCTTTCAGTCCCGTGGAAGTTAAAACACTCTTAGTTTATTGATTATGTGCATTTTTAAGCTTGTACATCCCTAGTGCTATGACATTCATGTTCTGAACACTTTGTTTCTTTTTGGTAGGTGAAGTCTGTCAAGTGACTATTTTTGGCAAAACATGTTTCTCTTCAGTTTTTGGAACAAACTTTTTCTTTTGAAAAACTTGTTTATTAATTGGTGTAACACAAATAAGTTTGTCAGAAACTGAAGGTTTGTCAAACTTAGTATTTACAGACTTACCTCTTGCAAGATTTTTTAACCTTGCTTTCAATCCAGAGATTGTTATCTAAAGATCTTGATTCGGTGCACGAACATCCGCATATGCATAGGTCTTTTTATTAACATTCTCAATCAATTCATCAGTTTCCCCTTGAGTCTGAGTAGGTTTCTTTTTTATTGAATCAAAAAGCATTTGGTATTCCATTTTGATATTTTTACGTTCTTTAATCAAAGATTGTACTTGAAATTCCAAAGACACATTCTCATTCTCAAGCTTCTCCATTTTTAATATCCAAGAAGTTTCACACATGTTTTTTTAAAGATGATTCACATTTTCTTTTTTCTTTCTCATGTTGTAGTTATAGTGCAAAATCAAGGCTTTGTTTTTGACATCTTTGAACATTATATTCAAGAATTTTATTTTGTTTGTGTAAACCTTCTTGGACCTCAAGAGATTCCCTCTTAAATTTCTTAATTTCATTAAACGAATTGTCATTCACAAAATTACAACACATCATTACACATTTTTCAACATCATACTTGAGTGTTTGCTTCCAAGAGTTGATCGTTTAAAACCTCATTTTGTTTCCATGTTGCATCAAGATAACTTTTCATTGACTCAAAAATATTCATCATTGTTTTTACTTTAACTAGGAACCATTTTGAATAATTTTTAAATATGAATGCAAGTCATTAAGAATCGGTTGCACCTCTTTGCAACAAAATTCATTTAAAATTGTGTCCTCTTTGCTTGTAAAAAATATTCTTTGGAGTAGAAGTATTTTTCAACAAAGTGAACAAATTTTTAAAGTCACAATCCATTCTATGAAAATGTTTCATTATTTTGCATGATTTTGGCATTGTTGCAGGAGGAGAACTTGATGTACTTGCATTTAAAGAAGTTCCAGAAGTTATAGAAGCAGATGGAAAATATTTTTGTTTAGAAGAAAGTTCTACTTGTGGAACAAACGTTTCATAAAGAGTATTTAATTTCTTATAATCAATTGGACGAAAGTTTTACTTTTTCTCAATAGCAATTGGATCTTTTAATTTATTTTCCATTTTGATTTGACTTTTAGTCGCATTCTCAAGTATTTCCTCAGTATCACAAACATTCACATGTACTTTAGAATTGTTAAAACATGAAGCATCATTTAATGTTGGATTATGCGCAATTGCTTTCTTGAGTGTATAAGGATTTTCATATCCCAAACCTTATTTTGATTTTGGATCATAAAAAGACAAAGGTTTTGGTCCAAGCATTAATAAAGCTTGTACAGATTGGCTCATTTTAAAATATCATCGATATACTTATCTTCATCATCATTCATTTTGCGTTTCAAAATAGTTTGTGCCTTTTGTAATTATAAAACATGTTTTATTTATTTTGAAAATTTTAATTTTAACTCATCTCTTTCTTGTTATAACTTTCTGATTTTATCTCTGTCTCGAATGAATTGATTTTGAAGTTCAGTTTCAAGACGTTTTATTTTGAGATCAGCCTCGATGAATTTGGTCTAACAATTTGTTTTGCTTGTTGTGTTAGTTACAAAAACCCGAACCCTTTCCTTATATTGCTCAAGCAGTTTAGTTAACACAACATTTTGCTGTTTAACTTTGTTAACAATTAGTTGTTGCTTCTCAACTTCTTTATACGCATTCTGGCTAATTGTTCTAGTTCATATGAATCATGAACATTTTTATCATGATCAACATTGCCATTATTAACTTTCACATTTGGATCATCAAATATAATATTGATATCAATTTGATCATCACCAATTATAGATTTAATGATTTTAGGTTGTTCATGATATGTTTGTTCGTGATCATCGTCTGTTAATAATGGATTCATGTTGCTTGTTGATGGTGTTTGTACCTCACTTATGAATGCAAAATCATAGCTTATCAATATTTGTTGGTTGAATTATGGCCATCATACAAATGTTCGCACTCAACTCTTCAAGCTCTTCCATTTGAACAACATCAGCAAGAAGAAAATCATTTTGTTCGTTAAAGAGAATGACCCTGCTTCATCCTTCTTTGCCAGCAATATTTGTTCCATGAAGTACTTAGAATCCTGACTCTTGGGTTTGGAAAATTATGAGCATAGTGACCTTTCTCGTTACAGTTGTAACACAGAACATTTATGATATTTCCAAAAGAAAAAGTTCGAATATTTCTTTATGCATTCTTAGTCTCTTTCTGAACATTGCTACCCTCAACAGTTTCTTCTTGAACATTGTATGAGTGTCTTGCAATTATACCATCATATCCAATATTTTTGCTTTGAATATTGCCTCTGTCAGCTTGCACCATTGCTTGATTTCTTGTGTTTGAAGATGAACAAATTCGGTTGTTTGTTGGAGTAGAATAACCTTGAGTTATTTCACGAGCAAGTAGCATCATTGTAGAAGTAAGAGAATCTTCTGGATCATTTGGAAATGTTTACCCTTGATACTTGAATAATATTGGTTTATCTAAATTCACAATCAAATGTATGAAGAACGAGAGAGAGACAAAGGGAGGGATGAATACTTCTAGAGAGAGAAAGGAAAAAGGAAAATATTAGATTCGAAAAGTGAAAAACCAACCCTCTCCAAGGCACGGAGAGGGGTATAAATACCTAGAGTGGTCGGCCATATGGGGCTCTTGTGGGCTTACCATGGGCCTTGGGCCTTACTAGACTATTTAGTTTTTAAATATTGCTATACGAGCTATCTAACGATATAATAGAAGTGACCGACACCTTTCTTGTTCCTAACAATCTCCCTCTAAGGGAGGTCACTCCATTTTACAAAAAGTTAATTCTAGCATACTATGTTTTGTCTTCAGTCTTGTGCTCGCAGACTTGTTCTTTTTACTTCATCTTGTGAACATGATGTAGTGATCATTGACTTTAGGCTTGAGCTTGTTCCATATATCTTGACTTGAATGTGAACTTGAACTTCTTTGAGATCATTAACCAAGCATAATCTCTTATCATCATCTTGTGATCTTGTCTCCGTCATGTGAACTTGTGAATTTTGGACCGACATGCTCATACTGTTCTTGAAAGCTTGAATAAGACATCTTTCTTGAAAATATTTAACTATAACACTTCGTCACTTCGAGAAAGACGTTAGGTATCAGAGTGACGGAAACTTCTTTGAAATTCTTTGACTTTAACACTTCGTCACTTCAAGAAAGACGTACGGTATCAGAGTAGCGAAAGTTTTGAAACATGTACTTGAGCTTTCATGATGTGTTTACATATGTCGGTCGAGTATGAGCATGTGGTATTGGCTTTGACTTGTCATCGGGAAACTGCTACCACTGTTAGGAAATCTTCATAAATGTGTTAGTGATAAACAACATATATGGATAAAAGTGGCTTTGTCACTTCGTCGAATACGGTTGTAACAACCACGGTTCCCCGTTACTCAGTATAAATACTGCCTATGATCAGGTAGAATTCTAAAGAATTTCCTTGACAGAGTTTCGCAGCTGCACTAGCCGTTCTCATTACTGAGGCGTCTCAAAGAAGACAACAAGGTAAGAGTGAACCGGTAAGTTTTCCTATGTTCAGCTTTCCTATGTCCAGATACCCTTGTGAAGCTTCCCATGGACATATGATTGAAAATTGATTTAGAAAATTAGTCGGTGTGTCAAAATGCATACGGTTTTTATGACACACCATCAGTTTTAACTTTTTCAAAATTCATTCATCAATTCATAAGTTGGAGCGAATCGATATCCAGTATCACAAGTTTGATCCGTGTAGGATCTCACAAGTCACCTACCAGGAGCTTGTTCTAGCAAAATCACAAGGATGATGCGTAGGACTCTTACTTTATTATTTATTTTCACAATGTGTGAGAAAAAAATATATTTGGATAGTGTCCTAATGAGATTTATTGATGATATCTTGGCTCTAGACTCAATAGTGCACTTTGGTTTTAGTAATCGGAGGCTGGAGCAGACTGCCACGTTTTCAATACCAACTAACTCGGAGTGAGAAAGATGATAGAAATGCATGTAATCTCCATGAGAAATGAAACAGAAATATTTTGAGAGATTCTGAGTGGTTAGGGAGGGTTGTGCATTGCATCACTGGGTCCATGATGTCAGTCTTCAATGTCAGCAATCATCTTTGTGATTCTTGACAGCAGATGTATTGACTCGGTTTCTGCCTAAGAGTAAGGAGGGCTTCTTTATTTTCACCCTTTATCTTAACTTTTCTTTTTAATTCTTCAACCCCTTCAGTGCTTACCGAGACTTCATAACTAGTACCTTGTTGGGTTTGTTCCAGTACTAGCTCCATCTCAGTCATCACTTTTCCCTTAATCTCACTTTACTCCTTTTTTTCATACCTAAAGACTTCTACACTATCTAGTGGAATATCCCTGGGTAGCTCCCTCCGGTTCTGGCTGGATCATGGGAATGAATACCTAAACTTAACCACCTTATATCTCCAATACATTAATTTAAATGGTCGGTCTTTGGTACTTCCACATTTCAGCCAACACATAACCATTTGCTCCCCCTTCATATGTGCATCGATTAATCGAAAGAGTTTAGCACATATACGGGTAAGCGTACACTAGAGATCTTAAAATTCACATATTTAGCCATATATTTTAATCACATTTTATCCCCTTATCAAAAATGTTAAATCTCTTGATATTTTGGATATCAATTGATTTAAATATTCATGGTTTCAGGGAAAAAATGTCCAATTATTAACAAGCCGATTATTAGAACATTTTAATGCTCCCCCTCAAATTATGAGGGAATAATATGGTATTTGAGTGCGTTAATTTGAATTTTTTTGAATTTACTAAGAAATTCTTGTAAATTCACACTCAAATACTATATATATGCCTAATTATAGTCTTACACTACATATGTACATATTTACAAACTTATAATATACGAGAAATTGACCTTATATAGAGAATGACACAATATGACAATGTCAGATTGAGTCTGTCTTCAAGCACCTATCATCTTCCGTATTCTCTCCCTCCAACAAACTTCTCTAAATTCCTCATCAATCTCCTCTCAAACAGTTGCTAATCGATTGCCTTGATCATGATGCGGGACCTTTTCCTGTCTAGTTTAGTCCATGTTATTTTTGGAAAATAACCCATCTCCAAGCTGGAAGCAATGTCATGAAGAACCCTTTGAACAGAAGTAAGTGTGCCGTCACAGAACTTATAGAGTTCATCCGAGCGTATCAACTTGTTTCTCTTGAGCTTATCTAGATAGATGATTCCTTGAGGGTTTTTGTATGCAGTGTATGGTGTTAGTTTGGAGATGTTTGATATGAAAGTCTCAGGCTTGGTGAGTATTATAGTTCTTCTGAGCTTTTGACTCCAAGTGAAGGTCTTCTCACTCTTGAAGAATGACAATGCATCTGGTGAATCATACGCAATCTACATTATAGTCGATAGATGACATCCCTTTCAAGGTTTGAGATTTTCTTTTGAACTAATAGAACCACGTAGTAAGTCTCCAATATCCACATGATATTAAATTTGGGAGTCGCCTTCTTAACTTGTGTAGCGGGGTGTTTGTCATCTCTTCGTACTTCGATCTCTTCCATAATCATAGTTCTTCATGACTTTGACATGGGTTACTGCAATGATTCATTTTCTGGAGTATACATCATGTGTGGACTTCATGTGTCTTGTGAATCCATAGAACCTTTGTCATTTTGGACCCTAGTGAGAAATTCCCCAAAGGGTATATTTGTCATATGCAACCTTCACCGGACTCCATAACGTTTGAACCATGTCTTCGATCCCTTCAATCGTATTGTACTTAGCAGCCCTGGTTTTTGTTATAGAAGTTGTGTATTTCCTACTTAGGCTTCCACCTTTCAGATACTTGAGGTTGTTGTTGATAAAGTAGTCAGCAGGAACTACTTGACGACCTTGAACTTCAATCAATGGTAACGGCTTCCTAAGATCAAATGGTTATTTATGACCTTCGGGATTAGTCCAGTCAAGACGATCAGTGACAGCTTTGTAGCATTCTTCAAAATGATATTCAAGTTCCACTCGACTCTTGCATGTCCCATTGAGCAGATTGAAGGTTGGTGCAACAAGATGTTGTTGTGTTAGATTATCAATCTTTAGATGATTCATGACAAATGCTGAGAAATCGATCGGAGTACTCATCAATTAGTCAAAAGTGAGAGGAGGCTTTTCTGCTTTAGCAATTTAGCTGATCTAAGTCTGAGGAGGTCTGGAATCAATTTGTTTCCCAGTATTCCAATCTAGATCAGGAGTCGGAGGTCTTTTTGGTTTCTTGAACCAATCATGCTTAGAAGCTGCCTCGAAATTGGGTTGATCCTCAGTATTACCCATGTCATCTCTTTGATCTTCTAGCATTTCAGTGTCTGCAGTCTCAAAAACTAGTTCCTCTACTTGCACAGACTTGCCAGATGATTTCGGCTGAGACTTGGTGCCTTTGGATGAGCTTGATTGAGAATCTTTTGATTTAGAGCTTCTTAGAGGTTTAGCATCCTTGCTTTTCTTCCTTTTCTTTGACCCTTGGTCTGGTCCAGCTGGAGGGTCCTTGTCCTTGTCTTCATGGCTTCTCTTTAAAGATTATGTTTTACCATATGAGTCAAAGAGATCCTTGTCGAGCTGATAAGACTAGATCAGTCATCATAGAGTTTTTGTGTACTTCAGCAGCTCGACACGATTTACTCTTCTCTGATTTGTCTAACATGATCTTCTTCAACTCAAACTCAGTAAGTGACGCTGCAGCCTTATAAGTTGATTGAGGTTGAGAAGAAGATTTATCTAAGAAGACATTCTCAAGTGATTCCGTAATAGTACTCTCGATTAGAGGAGTGGCGAAGTCTGATACTTCCTTAGGTAGAATATGAGGTAGTAGACTTTTGACTTCATCCTTTATAATGTCTTTTACTGATTTCTCAACAACATCTATGTATAACTTCCTTTCTTCTTCAGCTTTCTTTTCAAATTCCTTAGTATAAGACTCGAGAGCTGTTCGAGTAGCATATCTGATTCTTGTACTCAGAAGATCCTCCACCATTGTTGGAAGTTAAGATTTGACAATTTCGAGGAGTTGTGTAGGGTCAGCTTGTTTGAGTTAAGACAGCTCCGTTTCCAAGGTAGACACTCTTTGATCAAAACCAAACAAGGAAAAAAAATCAGGAAGTACAAGAATTGAGGTTGTAGTTGAAGCGGTTGTTGGTACAGGAGTTGGTGTCGTAAGTTGTGGAAGAGGAGTGATCATTGATATAGTTAGAGGAACGATTATAGCATATGTAGTAGCAGTTTCTGGGATAGTTGTCACACCTCGCCAAGGTGTATCCTTTCATACGTGTACTTACTTCCAATACTATACATCTCAATGACAACACACATATATATACATATACCACCTTGCACATCTTACACGACTCCACAAAAAAACGATGCTCCATCCAAATTTTTATTTATATAAAGATAAAATTAGAAACGACAGAAAGAAAACGAAGGTCTCGAAGTGCCAAAAAATATGCAATATCTGAAAGAAATCATCGATAGCAACGTGTCGAGGTAAAAGATGTGATAAACTTAGGCTGGGCCTCGCTTGGGTTTGCCTTTGCTTTCACAAAAGTCACCCAAATCCTCGGGTCCAGGCCTACTACGAGCATCCGACAAGAGATCTGAGTCGGCCTCCTCCTCCGGCTCTTCTAACTATGCTTCCTCCTTCGGTTCCTCGAGAGACTCCTCCTCAATTGGCTCCTATTTTAACGAT
>BQNB010036631.1:0-49992 GCA_026074375.1 Tanacetum coccineum | reverse complement strand
GATATTCCAAAGACGACATTTAGGACTCGGTACGGTCATTACGAGTTCCAAGTTATGCCATTTGGTTTGACAAATGCACCTGTGGTATTCATGGACCTCATGAACCGAGTGTGCAAACCATACTTTGATAAGTTTGTAATTGTCTTTATCGATGATATACTCATTTATTTAAAAGACAAGGAAGAGCATGAAGAACACCTTAAGGCAATTCTAGAACTACTTAAAAAGGAGGAGTTATATGCTAAGTTTTCAAAATGTGAATTTTGGATTCCTAAGGTACAATTTCTCGGTCACGTGATTGACTGTCAAGGCATTCACGTGGATCCTGCTAAGATCGAATCTATTAAAGATTGGGCATCTCCTAAAATACCAACGGAGATTCGTCAATTTTTAGGTCTTGCCGGTTATTATCAGAGATTCATAGAAGGATTTTCAAAGATTGCTAAGCCAATGACCAAGCTTACCCAGAAGAAAGTCGCCTTCGAATGGGGTGACAAGCAAGAAGCAGCTTTTCAGACGTTGAAAACTAAGTTGTGTAGCGCACATATCTTAGGCGGTTTCTCCTTTTCGATTAGATTCGACGACGAAAAATGTATTTTCAATGTTGAAAAAAATGTATTTAAGATCTTATGTTTAAAAAACTCATATTTGCAGTCCTTTAAAAAAAACAATTACATCTTATATATAAAAACTACTTTTTGTTATGTTGACAAATAAACTTGGTGCAGTGTGTTTGCTCTACAAGATTTGGAGGCAGCTTACTTGTTGGGACCAAGTGTAGGTCGTTCATAAGATCATAAGTGTAACAATACATACTAGAATAAAAGGAGTTGAATATGAGGCACACGTCGGTTGCGTTAGAGTGCTGAGTGACTACGATTGTGAGATTCAGTTATCACTCGGGGAAGACAAATGTTGTTGACTTGTGCTTTTGAAGCAGGAAGAGCGAATTAAATATATTAAGAGTCTGAGCTTTAATTATGACTATTGGTTTTGGATCTTCCCTAAAACAAATCTTTTAATGCTCAGACTAAAGCACAAAAAACCTAGAGATCTCAAGAACAAAGATGTAGGAGGATGGATCAAGAAGAATATATTAACGAAGAGAAGATGGAGCGTCGTGCGATGAACCTTATGCTTAAATGACAGGGAGATGGTTACCATGTTATGGTTACTTGAGGTTGTGATTGATCGAGTCCCAAATCAAAATACCTCTATTATCCATTCGGGTTTAGACAGATTTGTACCAAGACATGAAGAAAGCTATAATGGTGGACCAATATGAATGCTTACATATACACCTATGTCTGCAATTTTTAACATGTGCTAGGGTTCTAGGTCAAACAAACAAAGGCCATCAGGTTTGTTGGTACAACCGAGATACCCCAATTGGAAGTGGGGATTAAACATCATTAATGGATTTTATCACAAAGCTTCATAAGTCCTCGCAAGGCTATGACACTATTTGGGTAATTGTTGACCGACTTACGAAGTCTGCAATCTTCGTACCAATGATGGAAACTGACCCCATGGAGAAGTTGGCAAGGACGTACCTAAAGGAGGTAGTCACAAGCCATGGAATACCTGTCTTGATCATTTGTGATCGTGACCCTAGATTCACATCAAATTTCTAAAGGTCACTTCAGAAGGCTTTGAGTACTAATTTGGATATGCGTACTGCATACCATCCACAAACTGATGGACAAAGCGAGAGAACTATCCAAACACTCGAGGATATGCTACGTGCTTGTGTGATCGACTTTAGAAATGGTTGGGTTAGACATTTGCCACTAGTTGAGTTTTCTTACAACAACAGTTACAACGCTAGTATCAAGGCTGCACCATTCAAGGCACTTTACGGTCGAAAGTGTCGTTCACCTGTTTGTTGGGCCGATGTTGGACAAGTTCAACTCACCGGTCCAGAAATTGTCCAAGAGACAACTGAGAAGGTCATTCAGATTGAGCAAAGAATGTAAGCCGCTCGTGACTGACAAAAGAGTTATGACAATTTAAAGCGTAAGCGATGGAGTTTTGACTTGGGATAGAGTTATGGCTCAAGTTTCACCTTGGAAAGGGTCGTACGTTTTGGGAAACGGGGGAAGTTAACCCTTGATATGTTGGACCTTTTAAAGGTGATGGAAAAGTTGGATCGTTGCTTACAAGCTGAACTTCCTCAAGAGTTGAGCAGGGTTCACAATCATTTCATTATACAACTTGAAGAATTGTTATTCGATTGAAACCATTAGCCGTTCCAATGGAAGGACTTCTGTTGCATGACAACTCCGTTTTGTGGAGGAAACATCGTAGAGTCATTCGGATCGTGAAATCCACAAACGGTTAAAACAAAGTCGTATCTAATTATTAAGGTTCGATGGAACTCGAGGAGAGGTTCTCCTGAGTTCTCTTAGGGGAAAGTGTAGACCAATTTTCAAAAAAGAAAGTACACGCTCCTCTTCTCTAAAATCCGTACCTTCGTCAAGTGTTGCGACTTGAGCCTTGGGGAAAAGGCTCTTCTAACGGGAGGAGACTGTAACATTTCACATTTTTAGGTCATTTACGACTTCAATTATTCTATCATTTATTTTTAGGCTTTTACGCGTTCGCTTTTAATTTTTACCATTAAGCTAAATCGTGTAAACTAAAAATGAGCGTTTAACGTAAACGGGCATCAAACAAATAAATGTTTACGTCAAGTAAGTGTTATAAAAGTTATTAGGATGATAATTTTAAAATTTTAACGCTTTTTATTTTATTGGTTACGTTTAAAACGTTATACGTAACGAAATAAAATATGGTTTTGCTTTGCATGGCAAAAACCATAAACCCACCTACACTTCAACTTAACACTAAAACCCATATTGTTACAAAAACACTTAAACTATTTACAAAATTCAGCCCCTAACCGAATTTGATCATACAAACACATATATACACTTGAAATTAAATCCCTACACCTCCACTAACTTGAATAAACAATACTAGTTGTTAACCAATGGATCAAACAACCATTTTTACCCAAATTGTGTCCCCTTTGGCTCATAGAACACGACAAGAAACATGGGAAGGAGAGGGGACAAGAAGCAAGCATGTTAGACAAGTCATATCACTTCTTACACAAAGTATAACCCAACCAAAACATATCCCTATTCTTACAAGCCCTAAGTGAGTTTTTAAATCATATTCCTTGTCCTATTGGTCTCCTTAACCGGCCACCAACAAGAAACAACACCAAAACCACATTTGTTGTTTTACTTAGATGGTATTCTTGCATGTTTAACTATAAATAGGTCCCATAAAGCAACTAGTATGCACACACTTATCATTTCAAAGAAAAACAAAGCACAAAAACCCTCTCTTGAGCACTATAGCCCACGGTTCACCCTCACTCTCACATACAATTCATAGTTTTGATTTCTAAGCTAGTACAAGTGTTCAAGGGTTGTTACCTATCATATCTAAGGTGTATCAAAGAGTTTTGGAAGCTTGGGTTGGTAATTAAAAGGGTTTTGCAAGTGAAAAGGAAATTAGGGTTTCTTGGTAACAGTTTGGTTTTGTTGGACAGTAATTAGGGTTTATACACTTGTCTTGCATGTGTTTATCATCACTCATCTTTATAAGGTCTTCTAAGACCTAAATTTTTCAATAATTTAATTTCATGTTTTATATAATTGTGTATAGTTAAATCATCACCTAGGTTTTCTTATTGAAGTTTATAAAGTGAAATCATATATATACATACACGAATTTACTTTTCTTGTGATTAAGATGATGTTTAAAATATGTTAATATGTTTAAAACAAGGATTTACAAGCAATGGATAGTTTATATAATTATTTGTCAAGTTATGATTATTTATTTAATTATAAAGTTTAGATAAGTAAATAAATATGTTGGACAATTTTCTTGGACAATATGGACTTACTATGGCGGACACAATGTAGAAGACTTAATTTATATACCATAGATGTTAATTTATAAATTAGAAGACTTGTGGTAATTTTATAAAGTTTAAAAGTGTATAAAATGAGTTAATTAATCTTTTATATGCTACTGTTCATTCGAACTAATTGACATTTTATTTTATGTTTTATAAAAATATTACATCTCATAAGGATCGTATGCATTTATGAAACTTGAAAATCCGATAATAACGCATGAGGAGTTATGATTTTTAACGAGATTATGCTTATTATAAAAGTATTTTTTATAAAACTATGTTTTTCTATAAAAACTATTTGTTTCGAATCTGAGATATTTCTTTGATATTTTTTTGTAAAATTATTTATTATTGTAACGAATTCTAAAAGGTATGAAACTTGAAAAACCATGGATAATGAAACTAGATATGACTTTTTCTGTTTTTGTAATAAATAAACAAAAGTGACTTTATAAAAGTAATTTTATAAAAATTATTTTTGTTTACAGACACTTACAGTGGACATGGACTATATTAGATGATAGAAAAAATTTAGTTTATGAAGCCTGTGGGAAACCAATGAATCATCTTAAAAAAACCGATATCAAAACGAATAAGATACAATTAAATATACGATTTTCAACAATTTAAAACTTATAAAAAAAGTATTTTTATAAATCTACACTTACTATTACTGTTCATAACAGTAAATATGAATATAATAAATGTAATATTTGATTAGATTTTTCAAATACGAATCCATACATGTATAGTACGATGAAAACATGATTAAAACGAAGAAGATACAACGTTTTTATTAAAAGTGACATTTTGAACGTTTTTAACCTTATAAATATTATTTTCTCAAATAATCAAATTATTTTTATAATGAAATTATGTTGTAAATAATGATAGTATTTTGGCATAAATAACGATTGTTGGACAAGTATACCATGTTTACGAAGACGCAATAATGAAATAACAATTTTTACAAGTACAAATTAAAGTGTTTAATTTTATAAATTAAACAAACACTTTTAGGTGGTGATGTAACTATATAGAATTATATGTGATATTAATTATTCAAGTACTTAGTACTCATACGACCTATATTTAATTAGGTTGCATTCGGTCATATCCGTGACGTTTTCATTCACTTGATTTGTTTCATTCACTTCCTTTACCGAGGTGAGTTCATAGCCCCATGTTTTACTATATCAATGATTTACAACTTTTAGGGTGAGAAACATGCATTGTTTTACGATTGAACTCAAGTGTACATTATACATGATTACGGTTTGCCTAAGTAGCGATAACCCTCTGAGCTTTATTCATGAATCTGTCAATTACTTTGTAGTATCGCGAATTGTTATAAATTAGATCTATTTGGAATGACCATTCCCGTTCGGGTGGTAGCGCTCAACTGTGCCGGTTTAACTCAGACAACGGGACGGTTTACAATTGTCGGATTAGGATGTTGCGGGTTAGAACATCATCACGGGCAATGTTGGCAATTTATGTTGCATTTATAACATGTAGAGCTTTAAGTGTCATGAGATTTGTGTAAAGTAATTACATTTTGTGATGTTTGCATTTGTCTGCATCATTTACGGGGGGAAAATCTTGCGTCCTAATTACATTTTACATAAACCTATGTATTCCAACTTTATGTTGACGTTTTAAAAGCATTGTTTTACTCAGGTCAATGTGGCAATGAGGTGCTAAAAAATACATTGGGGTTACTCCTTTTGGGGAAGGTCATGCATAAAAGATTTGGAGCCATTACATCTTCGAATATTTGTTATGATCTAAAATCTTGTTATTTCAATGTTTGATACATTTAAGCTTTTGTGCTTTGTATTTAAACAATTTCAATAACATCCAATGTATTCATATTTCAAATGACTCTTTTAAAGGTCGTTCTCATAAATTGTGCTATTGATCTATGATGTAACGCTCCCAAACACATTATTCCGCTGCGACCCAATTTGGGGGTGTTACACGGATGATGATGCTTCAAAAGTAGGTTCCGGAGCAACATATGTGTATAAAGGGATCGTTGTCAACAGGAGAAAACGGATTGTCTTCCATGAGGAGTAGTTCAACTCAACGCCTTGATGTAAACTTGGTGATTGTTAATGCTGAGATGACGGATGACATGAACTTGGAGAGGGTGCATCTTGATTAATGATAGTGATAAGGTGTACCACAACCAAAAAAAAATATAAAAAAAAAATAAAAACCTACCAAAAATTAAACCTAATAAAAATTAACCCTAACAGGCTGAAGTGACTTTAAAAACTAAAACGTAGAGCTGGAGAGTCTGGTCTTTAAACTTGGTAGGTTCCAGGTATTCATCGATCTGGTTGGAATAAAATCTCCAGTCTTTATTTGCTGGGGGTGGTATCATAAGGCTGCTTGGCAGGAAACCTGATTTGGTATGAGCCCTAACTTTATTTGTCCAGGCATTTGAAAAGTAGGAGCGGTCTGTACTGAGTTTGTTCAGGAACCATCTGCTCAGTCTGCTCATCGAATTTGAACATGAATAGTTTCTTAATTCGGTCGGGTTCTTTTGTTGTAAGATTCTGTACCCCTTTCATGCTAGGTGCATTCCAACAAATATTCCTTATAAGACTGTTGGTGTAATTTTCTAAGATCTTCGCTGTCATTGTAGGTAAACAAGAGCACCAAAGGACACAAAAAAGGTAGATCAGCTTTTTATCTTTGCACAGCTCATATGGGGTTTTGTTATGAGAGTGTGAATGAGGGATCGGTTTTCGGATGTAAACAAGCAGTAGCCTCAGGCTTCTGTCATAGAAAACAAAGAGCCTTAGAAAATTCGGCATTGTCCTAGAGGTCTCTACAAGAGTACGTTATGTCTTTCGTACAACGCCGTTCTGCTATGGAGTACCTTTAGATCTGGTCTTTTTGGTAAAAATCCCGATTCGTTAATAATTTGCAGTCCTCAATCTTTTTTGACAAATTTCTGTGCCACTTTATCGGTTCGGTTGTATCTAATAGTTTTGTAAGACCGACTTGTTTTTGCGTTAAAATATGATGGACGACCTCGAGGGGTTTCATCATTTCGATCTTAAAATCTTAACCAAAGTAAACGTGAAGATAATCTCAACGATGACTAAGATGTATTTTACTTCCACATTAATGTTTGCAAATTGCATCGGTCCAATAATTCCTTAGTATGGTTTTTAGATTACTTCTAGGTTGGTGTTTTTGGTTTTAGGTTTGTGGGTTTGATTTTGCTTCTTTCCTTGTTGTCTTGCAGGTTGACAAATATGATCGTTCTCAAAATTCCAATCTTGGTTAACCTTCGGACATTTGTCCATTATGGCTAGGTCTTTGTTCGGTTCCGAAGTTCAAGTGTACAGTTTTTACACGACGTGGTATAAACATTGATTTAGCTTGTTCTTGGAGGCCTTAGACAACAGGCAAATGGGAGAGGACTTCATTATGTCTTCAATCGAGATAGTGTACATATTCGAACGCGAGATCTTTAGTAAATCCAACACATTAGTATCTCGAACGTAGCTAGAATGCTTTCCTGAATGCAACTTCTAAATCAGAGTCGCAAAATTGTCCGACAGAGAATAGATTGTGTCTTAGTCCTTCCACATAGTATACCCTAGAGATTACACTGTCGCCAATCACATAATCTCCATAACCCATAATAGCACCAAAGTGGTCATTCCCGAATCTAACTGTCTCGATGAACTTTTTCATGAAATTCCTGAGCCGTGAGCGATCCCATGTCATATGTTTTGAACAGCCTGAGTCCAAATACCAAAGGACGATCTGTACGACCTGCATTTGAAAACAGACGAAGATGGAGAGTTTGGAAAGTTGGATCCCTAATTTTGGTTGGGTTCCTGTTGGTTAGCACAAGTAATGGCCTGATTATTATTTTGCTTAGCAGGTGCTTCTTTGGGTTTAGTGAGCCTAGTTAAAGGGTACTGTTCTCCTAAAGTGAATATTCTGCTTGTGGGTCTCCATTGATGACCAACACTGGTAAGCACTTTGCTTGTGGGTTGCCATACTTGTCTAACTTGCTTAGGTTTCCAAACTTGCTTAACTTTACGCACAACATTATGAATATTATGAATAGAGGGGGATACCTTAACAGATTGCAAATAATCAACCACACACACATCATGATTTGCAAAAATTAAACATTTGTTACATATTTGGCAAACAGAATCAGAATTTGAATTAATTATAGTACACTTAGAGCTACTACTAGAATCAACATAATCCGTGGTTCTTAAGTTAGACTTATTTGTCCTAGGGTGTTCTTCTACTTTCTTCTTGTTGACACCTTTAGCTGGCGAGATCTTATTTTTCTTGGTATTTCTCCTAGGCTGTGATCCGCTAGCATTGGTGCAACAGTTCACTCCTATAGAAGGAGGCACATGGACATTAGTCTTCTGAGTGTTCAATTGCTTTACATGTTTTTGTATGTTACTATTTGACATGTCACATTGTTCTTCAAAAGTAACTTGCTTTTTCCTAATTAAAGTGGTAGGAGCATGCTTTTTATCTCGTTGGTTAAAGTCTTTCGGACAAGTGTCAATCACATATTCTAATAGTTCCTGAGAGTGTTTAGTATAAAGGGAAGCAGATGCAAGTGATCTATCTAATGGTCTTTCAACCTTAGCTTCCTCTACTATCTCGCGAAGGGTTTCTACACTTTCCTTAAGATGTTTGAGATAATGTAGATGAATTTCCCTGTTGTTCCTATTGTGAGGGGGAATCGGTTTAACATCTATAGCATACCTACCGGGTGCAAAAACTCTTGGTTTTACAGACACCATAGTGTTGCATTTTAGATTTTCATGTATCTGTGCTTTTAGATTCTCATTTTTAGTTAGCAAGGCAGTTGTCTGTTCTACATGCTTAGCACGCATGATCTTAATAGAATCGTACAATTCCTTGTAATGTTGTTTAATTTTTTCATTCTCCGCCCTAAAAAGCTTATTTTGTTCTTGAAGAATGGTGACTTTTTCAGTTAATTGAGTGATCTGAAAATCTAAGGTCCTGAAATTAAGAGTACGGTCTGCTTCACTACGGGTCTCTTTCAATTGAGAGATTTGAATTCTTAATTTTTTTGATGGCGTTGTCTTTTCCTTGAATGGAAGCTTTCATTTTTTTGATTACAAAGACTGAGTCAAAATCAGGAGTATCTCGAGCGAGTGGAGATGGGTCGTTTCCAAAACGCTCTTTAAGGTTTTGATCCTTTAAGTAGTTAACCTCAAGATTGGAAAAAAGTTTTACTAATTCAGTATGATCATCTTTTTTAACCTTATCTCGTAATTTAGAAAGCTCTGCTTCAAGTTTCAGACAACGTGTTTGAACAATTGTGTGGGCTTCATGCATTTCAGTAAATCTAGATACATTAAGCGCATAATTCGTTGCAATATAAAACACTTCTTTAGACAAGCAATCAGCAATTAAATTATCATTTGAAATAAGAATATATTTCCGCTCAATCTCATCATGCTTCCTATTTACAACATTTTGGTCAACTTCGGCTTCCAACTCTTCAAAAATGTCTTTCATTTCTTTAATTTCTTTAGTTAAAGCCTTTTGAATTCCCTCAAAATGTTCTTTAAGTGTTTTGAAAAATGGAATGACCTCAGTGAGGTAACATTCCTTGGTTTGTTCAAAACCCCTTTCCCCTTCAGTGATCCCTGTTGGTGTAATTCTCTTTTTATAGGTTTTTTCAAATTCCAAAAAAAGTTGTATAAGTGTAAAAATATTAATTTTCACTTGACTCTTTGTGGGAAGCACCATGGGGATAAGCGTTGCATGTGTATTTGGCGGATACACCGTCAACGCTTTGATTGGTCTTGAGGCGATGGTCTGTTTTTTGAGAGCTTCTTCTTTCATCTTGATGAGATCTTGAGACCAAAATATTTGCTCTGGGGTCAATTGCTTCTGTGGTGTGAAAGTCACTAAATAATTCTCTTTCGAGTAATTAGGTGGTGCAATCTTAACCTTATGAGTCACACACTTAGGGTCTTTCATTTTCCTTCTAGTGATTTCAGCTATCTCTAAGGTATCCTCTGTATTGTGCACTAAAGCCGGGACATGATTGTTTTTGATAATTTCATAACCATTATATAGAGCAGGCTGAACTTGCTTTGCACGGGTGAGGCATAAAGGGTTCTTGTAGCCAATAGCTACCTTATTTTGTTCATTATAATAGGGCTTTAGTTTACACAGCATGTGAACTGTTTGAAGAGACTGGTCTTGTTTGTATAATTTATCCTCTACCTTTTCTTTTAAAGCTTTCATGTCCAAAAATTCTCCAAGGTATTTGTTTTCTTTCTATTTAAAAACCTTTTTCAAAGACGTAACTTCTTCTACCATTGACTTGTTATGGTTGATGGTAGAAGCAAGTTGCATTTTTACAGAATGAAGTTCCTTTTTCAAATTTTCTTCCTTAATATTACGGTCAGTGATAACTATTCTTAATTTTTCATCAATCTTTTGTTCTCTTTCCGTTAATTCAAACCTGGCCCATCTAGTTCAACTTGTTCCTTATATGTTGCAAGTTCAGTAGTTAATGAATTATCAACTACTGTGTTCCGTGTTGTGTCAGAGACAGATTGGGCATCCAATTCATGCATATCATTAAATATCATCATGTATGCATCATTTGGAACAGAAGATACATTACTTTGTACAATTAAAACTGCGTTGTACTTTACATACTGATCATACAGAATCATATTACTATCACTTATATAATTCGCATGAGAATCAACAACGTAGTTTGGTTGTACATTGTCATGCATCTTGTGTTCGTCATGATGTTCACAAACAGCATCCTGATAGTGATCATGGTCGTGTACCTCAAATAGAATGTCCAAATTATAAGACGGACCAGCTTCGTCATAAACAGGATCTGTGGATGATAGATTAGCCATGAACATAGTCTGTGCCGTGGGAGCCTCATCAACATCAGAATCAAAAGCATCACAGTCATCAGCTTGAAACACATTATCCACATTGAGTGCTAAGTCCTGAACAGGTTGCTCATCCACATCTTCATCAATAGCGTTGTCTTGTCCACCTGCAATAAACAATAACTGCTCTTCATCTAATGCCACCTCATTCTCCTGAGCTTGCATCAGCAACATCTTGTCTTTGAAGTATTCAGAGTTCTGTAGATGCTTGGGTTAAGTGCAGTTCCTTGCTATGTGACATATACCATTGTAGTTGTAGCACTTAACCTGCCTTGCTTGACCTGGATTAGCATTCCTAACATCGTTCTGTGCTCCCCCATAACCAGCTGCACCTGCACCCCGTGCATTGTTTCCATGTCCTCTATTCTGTCGACCTTGAACATTCTGAATAACAACCCTGCTGTCTTGAACTGTGGCTTGATTCCTTGGGTTAGATGAAGTTCTAAGTTGATTGTTTGTTTAAGGAAGGTACGTTTTGTATGATTGAGTGAGTAGGGCAAGTGTGTTGGTTAAATTCTGAATTAAGTTGTTTGATTGAGAGAATCCCGAATCAAGTTGAGTGTTGTCAGACAAGTGTGGTGGAACATAAGTGGATGGTGGAGTTGTAGATGATTGTAAATAGTACTGTTGGTGTGAGACATTGGACATCAAAGCAAGAGGATCCACAGTGTGTTGAGTGAATCGTTCCAACATCATTTTGTTCTCATTGGCATGTGCCTCGTGTTGCTTTAGATAAGCATACAACTGATCATAGTTGGAGTCCCTCAATCCTCTATTCAGTTTCACTGATGTTACAAATCGACCCCATTCAGGCAACATGTTGTTCACAAACTTTGAGTTCAGCTGCATTCTGGACATGGTCATCTTGATGTTCCGCATGTCATTGATGAGTTTGGCAAACTGGACATAGTAGTCGTGAATGGTTTCTCCTTTGTTCTGATGGAAGTGTTCAAAGTCATCATACAGTTGTGATTCCCTGTCTTCTTTGGTTAATTCCGAACCTTCCAGGAGCATCTTCACATTGTCCCATATGTCCTTTGCATCAGTATAATGATTGATAATAGAGTATATATCTTTTGGCAACCCTTGAAGTAGGATGTTTATTGCCCGAATGTCAGCGTTGTACCTTTCCTTATCTTCAGGTGAGAGATCAGAATAGACTCGAGGTCGTTCTGGACCTAAATGTAAGGCACCTTCAGTACCTTCAGCAAGTGTTTCCCGAAAAGTTCCCATCTGGAATAGTCTTTCATCAATCGACTTTAGGATATTCACACCATTCTCTTTACCTCGACAATACAGACGAATGCGTTGTTGCCATGATACAAAGTCAGTCTTATCAAGCATAGGTGGCCGGGTATCAGAACCGGCACATTGGATGTCTTCCAAAAGATTAGCCATTGTAATTGATTGTGAAATGATTAAGTTGATCGAACAATGATTAGTGATTGTGTGTTAAAAGTGGTGATTGATTGTATGAACTGGTGAATTGTTGTTCAAGTTTGTTAGGATTACAAGTTGAAATTAGTCAATTTGAAGAATTTGGTCTAAATGTCCAAAAATCCACAACTCGCTGCTTTGTAACTCGCTGGAAGAAACTTAACAACTCGCTAGAAAATTGTCTTCAATTAACCTGTAACTCGCTAGATTCAACTCGCTGGAAGAGACTTGACAACTCGCTATCAAGAATCAAAATAGATAGAGTTCCTGTTCACAAGTCGCTAGACAATAGTCTTCAATTAACCTGTAACTCGCTAGATCCAAGTCGCTACCTGTAACTCGCTAGATACAACTCGCTACTTGTAAGGAAAGGTTAACACACTGCCTAACTCGCTACCTGCACAAGACGATAACTCGCTGACACAGTACTTTCTGACACACAGTGTACTATGCTGACAACTCGCCAGTACAGTAACCTAACTCGCTGGAATGAAAAATTTGGTTTTTCACCTAAAAATCACCCTTTTGAACGTTTTTGCCTGGTTTCTTTTGCACAACTTGGTACTAGAAGGCTATAGCAACTATAAAAACATAAACTTTAACATCACAAACGTCAAGATCAAAGAAAACCAAGAACAAGACTATAAACCTTCAAAAACTAAACTTTTGATCAAAAATAACCAAGAAAACGCACACACAATCTAGATAACCATCCCATGTGATCTGATACCAATTGTAGGATATTGGAAATCATAACACAATTGAATGACTAGTGGATTAGCTAAGTTCTAGAGAGAGAAAGTGGGATAGAACTTTCTAGTGAGAGAAAATGAACTTGTATTATGTAAATGACTAACCCACCTCTTTCATGGCATGGAAAAGGCTTATATAGTGACAACCAAAACTGGCCATAAGGCCTTAGTAGTGGGCTTACATGTTGGGTTTAATACCCAACCCATTACCGAATGTTATACATTAACTACTTAACTACGAGTAATAATAAACGATAAAATACAAGGGGTGACCGAGTCTTTTTCTAATATCTAACAATCTCCCCCTAAGGGAGGTCACCCTAGAAAATACTAAGTGAGAAACTCGTATAGGTAAACAAATGTGTTCCCTTAATCATGCACTACTTCCTAGTTGCTTTCTCTAACTTATTGCCCGTCACCCTCTTTAGTGTAATGTGTAAGTATTCCCTTTTTCCTATTGCGAGTTGGTTAGAAACGCATCTATGTCACTACCTAAGTAAGGGCTCCCTGAACACGCCTCGCTCACTAATAGTAAATCACGCGCACTAAATACTTAAGAAGGAATCCACCCAAAGACAATTTATTTATGAAGAACTAATTGAAGGCATCATCTGACCTAATCATGTTTCTCTAGACGTCTATCCTAATGTAATATCTTATAGCTAGTTTTTAGAGCCTAACGCGTACACCACTAACAAGAAGCAATAAAGTTAAAGATCACAACAAGGTTTTATGCAATCATAAACAAACACTAATTAATTTATCCTAACATGTTAATAGAAGGCAGAAACCACATAGGATCAAACACACATAGTCATATGGATGATTAAAATGGATGGAAGATTTCACTTCAATTATAACATGTGAGTTATGTGGTACAAGAGGGTTAGAAAACCCTACAAAATTTCCAAAAATGCCTTCACCAAAAGTTCTCCTAAGTTTCCACATGAATTATGAAAACAAAAGGTTTGTATTTATAGAATGTGGGTTCTAACAGCATAACAACCCGAGTTTCAGGTCAACGTTTATCCCTAGCTACGATAATTATTTTGCTACGTAAATAATTATAGTCGTTTATACTATATAAGGTTAGATGAGAATTTCCATTTATAGGGTAATTTCATGTCGTGATTGAATTTCTATTTGTTTTTAGCGTCTAAGAAAGTCAGAAAAAAATTATTTTGTTGCTCCGAGAGCGTGAGTATGCCATTTTTATATTTTATGACGTTTCCATGAGTTTTTTGTAAAAACCGTGTTTGAAGGTCGTGTTTTCTGAGGTTTGACAATTTATTAAACGTTTTAAAGTAAAATTAGTGGAATGGATTTAAAATAGTTATAAACGTGGTGTGACCCAAGTCTTTGGTCGATTTTACTTGTAAAAAGAAATGTATTGTAATAGTTTTAAAAGAGATTGAGAATGGAGGGACCTAAATTGCCAATTTTCTAAGCTATAATTCTATAAATAAGCATCATAACACATACATATAACATTTTTACAAAAAAAACTTTTCCTCCTCCCTCTCTTTGCTCTCTTCGACCGGACACCACCCACAAACACCCCATTCCTGATCAATTTACCCACATGCAATTAAATCAAATTATATCATCTTAATCCTTGTTTCAAGAGCTACGTTTCCCACTAATAAAAACCCACATGCAATAGGTTTTGAAGGAGTTAGATTTTTGGTTGGTTCTTGGTAATTTCGTGTAATAGGGGGTGTTTAGATTAGCTAGATTGTTGCTATTTTTAAGTTGGTTGTATTGAAAAAGGTTTGGTTTATTTGGTTTGGTGTCTCGTCCGCACGGTCCAACAAAGGGGGAACCAAAATCGAGTTTTGTTATTGCTTTGTGAGTATTCTATTTATGTTTTTGTGTCGATTAGTTTGATGTTATTGCATGTATATGATTATTGCTAGATGATTCAAGTGCGGAAAATATTGAAAGCGTGTTTTAGTATTAACTAAAGTTTGATGGTTTTGGTATAATTATATCGACTAGTTAAGCTTATTTTGATAGTCGGATTATGTCGAAAATGTCGTTTTCATAGGTTTTGGGTTGACCATGTTTGACCAGAAAGTTTGACTTGACCGTAGCAAGTCGAGAAATTTTTGAAAGTTATTTTTGATAATGTTAAGTGATAGTGTTCGCCCTAAGCTCCGTTTTGCAAGGTGGATCGTCATGTAACTCTTAATAACGAACGTTTTACGACCAAGTCAAGTTTGGGTAATTTTGGGGTAAAAAAGTCAACTACGAAGTTTGACTTTTGAAAGTCAAACTTACGTAAACTCTTGAATAAAGTCTATAATGAGCAAAGGGTTCGTAATGTTAGTTAAACTGTAAAGAAGTATGAAGTTCGGATTATTTTATCCTTACTTTCGGTAACTTTCTCAAAATGGAAACTATATGGAAAATGTTGTAATATTGTTAAGTACGTCAAAGTGAAATATTTTGCGTCGCACTTGAAGATTGTAGTATATGATTTTATATACGTAATGATAATATATATATATACAAGTATGCAATATATGATTTAATATACTTTTAGTCACGTACCGCTATATATGTATTATATAGGTCACGGTTAAGACGTGAAGTTACTTGCGCTTGATTGACTTGATTGATTTGGATCTTTTGCTTAAGGTAAGTTCATAGCCTCGCATTTAAATGTTTTAAGTGTTTTTAAAACCCGCGAGAGGGATGCATGTTTGTTTTATAAAACCGAACACATATGATTTTATGGTATGCTGGGCCCGATTACGAGATTGTTTCCGCATAAGTTGCTATTGTCGAAGTCCCTTATTTCATGAACCGTTAATTGCCTTGCGAGGTGAACGCTAATGCATTAAATAGATCTATTGGGTTTGACAACCCTGTCCGGGATCTAAATCCGAAGGTGAGCACACTGTAACGGGCATTTTGTATTTAGAAAGTAGTAGGTATATGACAATAATACCTTGTTTTGGGGCACACTAACATATGAAATGCCATATGTACTGTTAACGTTCGGTGTCATGAGCTTAATGAGTGAAAGAAAAGAAGTTGCTATACATTGCATTTGTTGCTTTGTTTTCCCGAGAATTAATTATGTGTTCAAAGATTATTGCTTATTAATTATTTTAAACTCTATGAATTTCACTCAACATTGCTGTTGACGTTTTAAACATGTTTATCCCAGGTAACCAAGGATGAAGGCAACGATGGCGTGGAGGTGTCGTGCGTGTGATGGATTTGTGGAAAGACTACTTGTGTGTTCCGGTCTTTCAAAAACCATGTCTTAAGTTGTGTTAAAACAATGTCTTTTATTTGAAACAATTGTCTTTCAAATGTTGTAACAGACGGTGGTTGCGATTCTGTGGGGACCTAACGCATTTTAACTCTGATTAATAATGGAACACGTGTTTGTTAAAACATCTCATTTGGGTCGTTTTCTATTATCTTGGTGAATGGTGCTATTTAGTAACATCCAAATGCTAATTCCGCTGCGCAATCCAATGTACGTTGGGTGGGGTGTTACACCACAACTCGTCGATACGACACCCCGGAGAGGCCTCATATGATTATGAAATTTCCTATTAATATAGTACTTGGTAGTTATAAGTTATATGTGAAAGATTAATGAACGAGACAAACATTTTATGGAAACGTTCGTTATGTTTCGTTAAGGACTCTTGGTAAAACGTGAGTGACATAGAAGTGGTATAAGTGAAAATGGTTCAAAATGGCCGAGTCTCGGTTCAATTTAATTACAGAAGGTAAATGAGTCATATTTTCGATAAGTGGATCCTACCACTTCGGGTTTTATAAAAATAGCCAATTTACAAATTAAACCATCTCGGTTCATATTAAGTTACTAATAAGATACATCCTGCTCAAGTAACCATATTTTCTAAACCACAAGAGGTCTCGACTAGGTTTTTATATCCCCGAGACCGTATTCAAGTCTACTATACAGATTTAAAATCCCCCTAATTCAATTTTTAAGAAAAATTGTCAAATTGGTCGATACATCATTAAAGATCATGGCTATTTTTGGACAGCCAACATCAGTTCCGGTGAAATGGCCGTAATTTTCAAACCGTAAATCCGATTAAGCTCAAACCAGTGAGAATGGTTAGATATTTGAGTCCTATACAACTTTTAGTTTTACATAAATAGGGGTCACTATACAAAAATCTAGAGATAATTGCCATTTACTACAGGTGTGCAGAATCTACGCACCTTTGCCATTTCGGCTATAACTAATTCATCCGACATTGAATCGGGTCGAGCCACCCAGAAAAATGATCACAAGACATAGGGCTACAACCTAGTATTTTTACCTAAGGTTAAATATCTACCGAGTTTGTGCAGACCATACGTTTTATCAACTGATCAGATTCTAAAAATGATAACCATGAACTAGGGCTTGTTTAGCTTGCATTTTTATGATTTAACAAGTATGTATAACACATAATCATGTTTATTACTTATAAAACTTGTACAAGGTATGTAGTATATCAAAAGGAAAGGGAAAACATGAAATCTAAACACAGTCTTACAAATTCTTAGATGGAAACACTAAAAAGAAACACAAGAACCACTATCCTAAGTCTTCTAACCACTAACTTAGTCTTCAATCTTTAACCAAACTTGTTATAACCTTAGAGAGCTCTTGTACTTAGCCTTCTAGTTCGTCCTTTAATCTTATGTGTCTCTTATATCAATCTTGAAATCTTCAAAGCAATACTTGCAACTCTTTGATATCAATGCTATAGTTTTTTTATGTGTAATATGAAAATGAATTAATAAGCAATTTGGTCATATTTATACTCTTATCAACTTTTGCCTTGTAACTAGTCTATGTATACACACACTTCTTATTTACTTGACACCAATTAGTTGTAGGTTTCATGAGTTGTACATATAGCTAGTTAGGTGTCTTAATTAGGATATCACTTATCCAACAACAAGCACCTTAGTCATTTTACTTCATTAGTCACATGCCACCTCAAGCTAAGGAGGTGGTAATGTGTTGATTTGCTTTCTTAGTCACATGCTACCTCAAGCTAAGGAGGTGGTGATGTGTTGATTTCCTTCATTGTGATTTTATTACCCTACGGGGTATAATTTGGTCATGGTAATTACTAATGTTAAGCCGTTAAGTCACGAAACTTAAAGTCAGGTAACATAAAAGTACTATGCTTATAAGAATGTTAAAACTTATCAATGAACCCTAATTAAGTATATTAGATGAGTTATAAGTTTAACGGAGTACGTAGACATTGTTAAAACCTATAAATGTAGGTCTAAGTTTACGTAAAATGTAAAACGTACAATGTTTACATAAAATAGTAAAATAGCAATAGTACATATGAAATATGACTATAAGAAAATAAAATTTCTAGAACACCTAGACTAATCATAGTCTAATATTGTTTACGATTTAAGCTTACGCGATTGAATTTACATAATTACTTATAAAAGTAATATCATTTAAAATCAAGGAAATAATAAGTGAAAACAAATAGTTAAATATTAACATTAGTAAAAAGATAAAAATGCATTAAGCATGTAGACGACTATATTTAGTCGAGAGGCGAGTTAATACTAAATGTACATTTTACAATGTACGCGGAATAACCTATCCGAAAACTCATAAAAATAATAATTTAAGAAAATTTAAATTTATTGACGAAAGTCGAGGTTTAAATATTGACCCGAAAATTACGAATTGCTACATGGAGAAATAGTATGGGAATATTCTAGAAGATATCAAACGTGGTCCCTACTCCAAGAAACCCCAATTCGCCGTATCTAATACCTTGGATACGCCGTATCGACACCGACTCCAGACCCTATAAATACAAAACTCAAAAACGAGTTTTAGGTGTGCTAAATCATATTCTCGATACCTAAACCACACAAGTTGATTTTCAGAGGAGAAAAAGAGCAGAAGAGGTCTTGCAACGCATTCTAATCTATAGAAGACAACGTGTAATTTCTTATACTTTTGTAATCGTTCAGTTTTTGGTATCATTCGTTAACTCGGTTAGTTTACCTTGGCTAAGCCATTACTCTTGTATTAATTATGATGTTTGAAGGCTAATACCATCAGGTATTAGCCATTATTATGAAGATCTAAATGTTTGGTTTTGTTTATATCTCGATTTCTTAATTTATCGTCGTATGCGTGTTTATGTTTATCAATATACTTGTTTACCTTGCTTTTGTATGCGACCTATCATTCAACTGGATCTAGTGATACAGACCAAGTAATCTAGATGCCGGGATAGCTCTCCATATAGTGATTCATACATCTAGAATCACAGGATCACAAATATTGTCCTTCTAAATTCGTGCTAAGGATACACTTCTGGCTTAACTAGTTAATCGGATATTGCCTTTGGTTTATTGAACATGTTGACTAGTAGGTGAATCTAGATAATTCAAAAAATAATGTTTTGACTCAATTAGATAGTTAGACAAGTGGGCTACTAGTGTATAAATTGCCATTAAGCAGTACGTGGGTAAAGTCTCTATGAGTTAGGGCTTAACAAGACCACCATTGCTTTAATCCTTAAGATGAATTATAATCAGCAAATAAGGATGATTTATGCGGATGCTTTAATTATGACATATTTAATGTGTCTAGGTCTTAGGATGAAGTCCCGCCTAAGTCTAAGAATGATATGCCTCTTCGAGATAAGTAATCATTGCGCTGAATAAACAAACCAACTTCTAATCGGATTAATGATGGCTAATACAGTTTTCTATCATAAGGCTAGACCCCTCTTTTATCTTCTGTTAATTTGCTTGCGTGGGTTAAAGTGTCTTGAATTGATTGTAGTCACCAACCAAACCCATGCCAGTCTCTCAGGCTGAAACCCCCCTTTTTACCTGTTAGAATTAGGATTAGAACTATCATAGGATTAGAATAGGTTTGACTTAGATTAGAATTAACTTAGATTAGATAACCAAAATATTAATAAATTGAGAGATTTAACCTCGCTTCAAGTGTTCGACACCCTACTTACCACGAATCTACCACCGACCGGGTACACTGCCCGTTAAAGTGTTGTTTTTGGTTAAGTCGGGAAAATATAAATTTAAAACTTGAATCACAAAAATATACACCACACAATGACACATCAAGTTTTTGGCTCCGTTGCCGAGGAGTGAAAATTAATTTTTATTTTTATTTTATATTTTATATTTTGGTTTTTAGATTAGATCTAACCCTTAGGATTAGTGTAGTTTAGAGTAGTTTATATTCATGTTTGTTTGCTTACTCTGTTTTTGTAATACGGTGCAGTTCACTGAATACGACGTATTGATTATTTAATAGTTTTTCTAGTAAGATTGTTACAGGATGGACGATCCGAACATTACTATGGAGGAATACATCAGGCTCGAGGAAGAAAAAGCTCAAAAATGTGGTAAAGTGTTTAACTGGGAAACTGCTAAGTATAGTAAAATCTGGTATGATGAAGAAATTCACGACCTCAGATCCGTTGAAACTGAATTCCCAGCTATAGCCTTTAATGATCAGATATCATCTAAAAAAACACTTTCTTGTGAACCCACAGTAAGTTCTCTTAACGATGAAATTGACATTAAAATTTCATTTGACGATTCCGATGATGAAGATTACACGGTAATTTTTGACAAAAACTCGTTTTCTTATAAAATAATTTCTACCAATGATTTGAAAATGGATTCGGAAAATGATAACGAAAAAGTCAATATGCCTTCACTTCCACCACCCGAGCCTACGGTCAGTTATTTTGATGATTTAGACTTCTTTAATGATTTTGAGAATGAATTTCCAGCCATTGTTTACAACGATGCTCAATCGTCTAAATCAGATTTATTAACTGAACCGATTTTAAGCTCTCAACATATCGATGAATTTGATTTGAATGATGAAACATCATTGTCCGAATATGATGAAGTGGAACAAAACGTTTTGTACTTTAATGATCTATTACCTTTCAACATTATTCATCCTAATGATTTAAAATTGGAAAAAGACAATGATGATAATGAAGTCGATATAATACAATCTTCGAGGGGTAATGAAATTACACAAGGGTCAGATATGCTCTTTGAAACAAGTCACGATAAAATCAATAAAACTTTCAGAACGAGAAGTTTTGTCATGAAATTAAATGTAAATATCGTGATTTAGAATTATTACGTTAACGGAATGCTATTCTATCTCATTATGAATTTATACGCGTCGTTTGGCATTTCGTTCGACCCTAAACGGTATTATAAGGATGGTATTTATACAGGAATGATTGCGGAGGCCAAGGTATGTTTTATTTACTTTATTTAAATTACGAAAATTGGTCTCCAAGGACGGATACAGCGTATTAGGTTAAAACCTATACGGTGTATCCACTATTTTTTAACTAAAGTTGACTAAGTCAACAAAATTCACCAATACAGCATATTAATCAAACACCAATACGGCGTATCGAGTCTGGGTATAAAAGCCCAACTGATACGCCGGATTGAGTTTTACCAAAACTTTTCACTCTCACAACCAAATCTTTTCACTGCGCTAAAAATTCTTGGAGATCTCTTGTTCTTGATTCATAATCATACTCTTCTTTGTTACAATCGTACGGTAATAATCTTTCCCCTTTCTCTTTTCGATTTACTATTTCAAATTGAATTTAAGAATTAAGGTTAGGGTTTGATTAATGATGACTTAGGTGTTAAGCAATAAGTTTGAATACCTTTACCCCCCTGAAGGAGAATTAGACAACTTTTGAGAATTTTTAATCGGGTCAAAATGGGTAAAAAAGGGAACCCCCTTATCGTTTTCAAATTACAGAGCAATACGGCGTATCCACTAACATGGATACAGTGTATTGACTCAATTTTACCCCATTTTAAAAACTTTAATACGGTGTATTCAGTAAAATTGAATACGACGTATTGATGAGAAAAGGATCCTGAGTCATCAATCCCATACGTCGTATTGGTTTTAATCTATACGGCGTATTAAAAGTATTGAAACTTATACGGCGTATCCGCTTATGAATACGCCGTATCCACCCTCAGAATAGAATGTCTAAAATTATATAATCTTTGTGCTATTCTCGTTGATTTTGCAGATATGACACCCCTACCACCTTGTGATCAAAGACACCTATGGCTTCGTTATCAGGTAGAGGGATACACTAAGGAGATAGTACATGATTTTGAGCAGAGGCTCGAGACTATATTCGGTAGGCAGGTTAACCGAGTATATATACTAGATTTTGAGGAATTGACCCCGGATATGAGGCAGGATTTGGCCGAGAGGATGAGGATGGTGTACACTGGGGACGATGGGCAGGAGGTATTTGTGAGTCACGCGTGGAGGAGATTGTTTGGGATCCAAGCACCTTTAGTTCAAGAGTTTATACTTATGTTCTTCAGCACTTGTAGGATCAGAGACGAGATGGGTTTAGATGTGGCTGGCACTCTATGTTTCTAGTTGGAAGGTGCTAGGCGTAGTATGACGTAGAGACAGTTTATCCTAGCCTTAGGTTTGCATACTACTGAGGAGATGGCAGAGGACGGATTTGGTGTGTACTGGTTAGGGAGTGAGAGATTGATCCCCGATAAGGGGGATCTTAGTGATTACTAGGTTAAGATTTCTTCTGGCAGGGAATTTTTGAGAGGCGTTCCCTCATATACTTACATCAGAGATCCGGTTCGGAGGTTGTGCCACAAATTGATCTCTTACAGCATTTCTGAGAGGGGACAGGAACCTAAAAAGGTGACTGCCACCGACCTATTTTATCTTCGTAGCATGGACCGAGGGGCAGCTAAGGTCCTGTATATGTTGGCACAGTACATTTTCAGGCACGTTGAGGGGAGGAAGAGCGGTGCCAGGTTATCTGGAGGTCATTTTATTGGACGTCTTGCTCATCACTTTGGTCTGGTGAGTGATGATAGGTTGAGAGGATTATCTGTTGTGGCCCGTGAGCTGCCATTGATTGACATGGGTGAGCTTGTTAAGCTCAACATCTTCATAGATATATGAGATGACTGGGATTGGGTAGCCCCGGGACCAGAGAGGCAGCAAGATGTTGCGCCTGGTGCCCCTAAGGCCGTTGTGGATGCTCCTGCTATTAATGATGGTGGTTAGGCTGTTCTGGCACCCGTGCAGGCACCTCAGCAGCCACCACCATCACCTCCTGCTGCGGGTAGGACTATGCCTTAGAGATTGGGGAGACTTGAGGAGGAGGTGTAGGGGTTACGACAAGATGTCAGGACTTTACGGGGACTTATGGAGAGATCAATGATCGATCAGCGGAGATTCTCCACATGGATGATTTCATGTATGACACAGCTCATGGAGGCTATCGGGCAGACATTTCAGGTATTCGATGGGACCTTTCGGGGGAGCTCACCTGCAGGATTCCAGAGACGCACCAGGCAGAGGATTGGCAAGGCCATCACTTCCACAGACCCACAGCAGCCAGACCCATGACCCCCTATCCTTATCTTTTGTTTCTATCTTTTGTATATTTATTATTCATGTCATGATGTATCTAACTTTGAAACAGGTTCTTATATTTTTCGTATATTATGATATGATATTTTGACTTGTTTGTGAATGATAGAATCAAGCCTGGCAGTAAGTTCAGCACCATAGTTTATGAATATGTTACGGAACCAAGCAGGGTATTCACACCAATGAGATGGAATGAAGAGAAGCTGAAGAAAAGTCTAACTTAAAGACTTCACTGTAAACAAAAGTGCTTCCTGAGAGACAACCCGGATTGTTATTTATTTTTATCGAGTCTGTCTTCCCAGGCATCAATACGGCGTATCTGCTCCATACCATATGGCGTATTGATTGTCTGGACGTTATCAGTCTTTACTTTTTATGCACTTTAAAAACATTATTGTTAGTTATGGCAATACGGCGTATTCATGCACATGATACGACGTATTCACCAGACTGACTCATATTTAGTTTGTTTAGTTTAGTTTAAATTAACCGTAGATACCAAGATATGATTTTTGCATGTTTTTTCTATATTTATACAGGACCTCGTGAAAGAAATATCGACGAATATTGGTGGAGAATTTACAAATCTGGAGATCTTGAAGTGTTGGAGTCTTGAAACTTCAAGGCGGTTGTTCAATACGAATTCTTAATCAATAAACCTACATGGAGAATCTACCGAGCAAATACCAGGGGAGTTTCTCATTCTAATTCTTTTTAATTCTCGTATTTAATGTTTTATCTTTACAACGAGGACGTTGTATAATTCAAGTCGGGGGATGGGAATTAGAATGTATACTTGTCCTATTTTTCACACTAAAATGCTTAAAATATGCTTAAATTTTGAAATTTTTTCAAGCATACTTTTATGAAATTACATGTTACATAACCCGCACACAATAACCCTTGTTAGATATTGTAAGGATTTAACCTATCCGTTTCTAAATGTTTACCCAAATTCCACAAAAATATGAGTGTGCCAGTGATGTAGTAGACTTTAGAACTTGGCTTGGTATATCTATTCGAGACAGCAGTGATAAGTACTATGGATTTAGATGGAGTAACTTGTTTAAATTGGTAAATTTTAGGATAACACCCAAAACGCCTTTACATGTTCCTTATTAACTAACTACACTGGTTAGTTAACTCCCGTATAAACCCTTTGTTTACTCTTATTTTAAGAGTAAGATACCCCTAGAACAACCCGTAGAGCCAATCCTTTAGGAACTACACCAATTATTTGTTTTGTTACACCTTTACACCTTAGCCTACCCTGTTAGATTAAGTTTATTTTACAGTTGCTAGTTGCTTAAAGTGTAAAGTTTGTATTTCGCGAGTCTTGTGTCAATTTTGGTACGGCTGGAAGAATTTGCATATCGCAAATGGGAATGTATATTATAGTAAAAACTCATGTATTTTAACTACCATCGCAATTAATGGTTTGTCCGAAGAATGAAGGAATTATCGAAGAAATTATCCGGAATTATTATGATCGTGAAGATGGTGAAATTACACCGAGTTTCGTAGTATAGTGTCAGCAAAAAAAATTCGAAAAAATTAGAAAATTCGCAACAAAAAAGAGAAGAAAAGTTTAAAGATAATCGTTTCGCAACTACCAAAGGAATTACACAAAGGATCGATTATTCGTTGATACAAATCGACGATGTAGAGTATTGTATAAATTGGAAGATATCGCCACTTGTCTTGTAAAGTATGTAGAGTATGGGATGATTGGGAAGTTGACCGTTACGAGAACGCCAACTTAAGTTGTTGTTTTTTATTTATGATCAAGACGTTTGTAAATAGTCATGTATTTATCATGGTAACGGTCAGGAAAAAGTGTCTAGCAACTTGTATTTTAGACTTAATCTATTTGTTTCATAATTTTTATTTAACAACAATTTATTTCCCTTTCCTAATCATTAACCATGGGTTTTACGCAAATGAGGATGTGATCGAGCATGCATGTCTATTCCGTCGTTATGGCCATGTATGCATGTCTCAGCTTCCTTGTTGGTTTATTACTATTGGTGAAAGTTAGAAGATCTATACCCTATATTACTCTACTAGTCCTACTCTTTAGCTTATTTAAGGTGGGAGTGAGCAGTCACATGTGTCTATCCCGTCTTTACGGGTGTGTATGTGTGGTCTTTGTTGCCCTCTTAGAATATTGGTATCGATAAAGATTAGTTAGAGTAATCAACCCTAAGCCTTATCATACAAACCTATATTTACCTTTATAAACTTGTTACTCCTTAGCTTTAGCGGTGGAGATGTGTATCCTTGCCAAGCTTATGATAGAATACTCATCACGACCGAGCAATTGAGCGAATTAGTTACATGTTACCACATAGATTAGTTGAGTGATTTGAGTGTTTTCATTTTCCTATTTCATGAGGTTCTTTGGTTGTGTACTTGTAATAGATCAAATAAATGCTTTAACATAAAATATCCATAGGGATACATTTTTGTAAATTTCTAAAGGCTACTTGAGGACAAGTAGGATTCAAGTGGGGGGATATTTGATGACATCAAATAACGTCTATTTTATAGCATCATTTATCTCATGTAATTAACCCATTTTGTATAATTATTGCAAAGAATTGTTACTTAATCGTTTATAATTGAGAATTGCAGTAATTATGGAGTACTTGGTGAATATTAGCAAAAGGCGCGAATTCTGGAGTTAAACGAAGATATTTTGAAGATTAACTATTCTGACAACCAATACGCCATATTGGAGATATAGTATGTGAATATTCTAGAAGATATCAAACATGGTCCCTACTCCAAGAAACCCCAATACGCCGTATCCAATACCTTGGATACGCCGTATTGACACCGACTCTATACCCTATAAATACAAAACTCGAAAATGAGTTTTAGGTGTGCTAAATCATATTCTCGATACCTAAACCACAAAAGTCAATTTTCAGAGGAGAAAAAGAGCAGAAGAGGTCTTACAACGCATTCCAATCCATAGAATACAACGTGTAATTTCTTATACTTTTGTAATCTTTTAGTTTTTGGTATCATTCGTTAACTCGGTTAGTTTACCTTGGCTAAGCCATTACTCTTGTATTAATTATGATGTTTAAAGGCTAATACCTTTGGGTATTAGCCATTATTATGAAGATCTGAATATTTGGTTTTGTTTATATCTTGATTTCTTAATTTATCGTCGTATGCTTGTTTATGTTTATCAATATACTTGTTTACATGCTTTTGTATGAGACTTATCATTCAACTGGATCTAGTGATACGGACCAAGTAATCTAGATGCTGGGATAGCTCTCCATATAGTGATTCATACATCTAGAATCATAGGATCACAAATATTGTCCTTCTAAATTCGTGCTAATGATATGCTTCTGGCTTAACTAATTAATCAGATATTGCCTTTGGTTTATTGAACATGTTGACTAGTAGGTGAATCTAGATAATTCAACAAATAATGTTCTGATTCCAATGGATAGTTGGACAAGTGGACTACTAGTGTATAAATTGCCATTAAGCAGTAAATAGGTAAAGTCTCTATCAGCTAGGGTTTAACAAGATCACCATTGCTTTAATCTTAAGATGAATTATAATCAGCAAATAAGGATGCTTTATGTGGATGCTTTAATTGTGACAAAATTAATGTGTCTAGGTCTTAGGATGAAGTCTCGCCTAAGTCTAAGAATGATATGCCTCTTCGAGATAAGTAATCATTGCACTGAATAAACAAAACAACTTCTAATCGGATTAATGATGGCTAATACAGTTTTCTATCATAAGGCTATACTGCTCTTTTATCTTCTGTTAATTTGCTTGTGTGGGTTAAAGTGTCTTGAATTGATTGTAGTCACCAACCAAACCCATGCCAGTCTCTCAGGCTGAAACCCCCCTTTTTACCTGTTAGAATTAGGATTAGAACTATCATAGGATTAGCATAGGTTTGACTTAGATTAGAATTAACTTAGATTAGATAACCAAAATATTAATAAATTGAGAGATTTAACCTCGCTTCAAGTGTTCGACACCCTACTTACCACAAATCTACTACCGACCGGGTACACTACCCGTTAAAGTGTTGTTTTTGGTTAAGTCAGCAAAATATAAATTTAAAACTTAAATCACAAAAATATACACCACACAACGACACATCAACCCGTCATTCGGTCGTTGATAGCCTTCAAAAAGTGTCAATTTTATTGGATATCTCGCTTTGTTGTTATTTGAAATCGGCTTCCAACTTGGATAACCGAGCGTCTTAAGATGCCATAAAGTTAGACACCAATCATTTGAGATTTGATTGATTGTTAAAATTTTGAGGATTTTTGTTGAAGGTGCGGTTCGAGGGTGAACAGTTTAGTTGAAAACGATTAGGTGGATTTGAAAATTGTTTTGATAATTTTGAGATTGCCTACATCTAAGGTTTAGGTGACTTCTCCATGAAGGATTATAGGTGTCACCAAGGGTGTTTTGCTCAAGTTTTAAAGCGAACTACTTACCTCCCGCTTCGTCGGTACGCGAGGATGCATAATCAACAAAAAGATTGCTTGAGATTTTCCATGCAATATTGAGTGTCGGGGGGACCACCATAAATCTCACATGAATAAGCGATTTTGTTCACTTGAATGGATGGTTTAGGAGCAATGTGAGCCTCCATCAAGCGTTGAACTTGATTTTCTAGCTTAATGAGATGCGATCGAATGTACTCGGGACATCTTGAGGCAAAGAGATTGTCTTGACCGGTTTTGCGAGATCTCTTGGGTCATTTCAACTTTCGTTGACATAGAGGTCGAGTCCTTTATTATTTCCCAAGATTCTTTAGTACTTTTGTCACGTAGCTTGCCACCGACTGAATGCCTGATGACGCGCCTTGTGGCTTGATTGACATGATCATAAAAGGTTTGGATTTTGAGCCAAAGATCGATGTCATGATGAGGGACTTTCTGAAGCAAGTCCTTGAAACGAGTCCATGCTTCAGAAAAAAGAGATTCACAATGATGGTACTGAACATCAAGATGTTACTTCTAAGTTTGGTAGTTCTTCCTGATGGGAAAAACTAAGCAAGGAAACGGGTAGTAAGATCCTCCCAAGTAGAGATGGATCCCGAGGGCACACGTTCAAGCAAATTCCTAAGTTGTTGGTTTAGATCTTTGGACTAGAGTCCGTGGAATGCACACCCATTTTGCACTAACCAGATGGTGTCAGATCGCATAGGTCACACAATGTCTCCTTCGAGGAGCTCAATAGTGTTTTGATAGCCCTCGTGGCTTGTTCACGAATAATCTCCTAAAGTACGGGGTTGATTTTTGTCTCCCATGATGGTTAACGAATAGAAAGGTTATAAAACAAAAAGGAACAAAGAAAAGATAGACTGCAAGAAAACTAACCTAAAAGAAAATAAAAATCTTACTTGATAGGAATCTCGTGAGTATGCCTAAGCTAGATAGAATCCAAAACCTAGACTATTTCCCGTCATCAGTGCCAATAACTTGATGTGGAATTTCGCAAAACCACAAAAGTTTTACAATCCTCTATGGGAGTGAACCTAACCGTTGCAGTGTACTATAGGTAAGTTTAGGGGATTGATCATTCTCTAGGAGAATAGTGAGGTAGGTTCGAAGTGTATGTCACATAAGTCTAAAGTTTGAGAGAAGAGTATTTTTGGTGGGAAACTCGTATAGGTAAACAAACGTGTTCGCTTAATCATGCACTACTTCCTAGTTGCTTTCTCTAACTTATTGCCCGTCACCCTTGTTAGTGTAATGTGTAAATATCCCCTTTTTCCTATTGCGAGTTGGTTAGAAACGCGTCTATGTGACCACCTAAGTAAGGGCTCTTGGAACACGCCTCACTCACCCAATAGTAAATCATACGCACTAAATACTTAAGAAGGAATCCACCCAAAGACAATTTAGTTATGAAGAACTAATTGAAAGTATCATATGACCTAATCACGTTTCCTTAGACATCTTTGCTAATGTAATATCTTATAGCTAGTTTTCTAGAGCCTAACGCGCACACCACTAACAAGAAGCAATAAAGTTAAAGATCACAACAAGGTTTCATGGAATCATAAGCAAACACTAATTAATATAGCCTAACATGTTAATAGAAAGCGAAGAAAAACATAGAATCAAACAACACATAGACATATTAAATGATTAAATGGATGGAAAGACTTCACTTCAATTAAACATGTGAGTATGTGAGTACAAGAGGGTTAGAAAACCCTAAAAATCATCCAAAGTGACTGCACCAAAAGTTCTCCCAAGTTTCCATACGAATTATGAAAACAAAAGGTACGTATTTATAGAATTTGGTTTTTGACAGCGTCACTAGGGTTTTGTGACGCCGTCAGCCTGTCGAATCCCTTTAGGTTTTTCTTCTGTCGGCTAGGTCTTGTGACACCGTCACTATGCAATTATGATGGCGTTAAACTCTTTTTGAGACATCGTCTCCACACACTAAGAAGTCACACTTTTCGTCCACTTTCTAGGCATTTTGGTGAAGGCATCAGGAAGGGAGTCACCAGCTTGAAAAGTTGTGTTTTTGCCCAGTTTCTTCCCAAATTGAGCCCAAGTTACGTGCTTTTCTTCCAAGTGCTTCCCAAATGCTAATTACCCAAAAAAGATTTAGTGCAATAATAGAGCATATTTGCATTATTTGGGAGGTTAAATGACCCCAAAAAAGTGTATAAAATGACACCTCATCAACCTACTACAAACGATTAATGGAACTGAAGCTAAACCTCGATACCTCGAATGACTCAATACCTCGATCTAGCACTCGATCTTCAGAGACCATGACTAACCTGTGGTTCTTGATATCACTTGTTGGATAATTACGGAAACAAAATTAAGGTTCGATCGCGGAACGCTAGATGACGAGTTGTATCGATCACAAGTAGCAAACATGAGATACTACATATAACCGACAAGAATATGCACATGTATAACCTCGTACCAAAACTTTATCAAAACTCTAATAAATCTATTACAACGAGGAAGAAGAATGAATAATTAGCATCGCCCATAGAGATGAGGGGGGGTAGAAACCTCTCCTAAGTCGAATAGGAAACTTTACATATAACTGAACTTAAGAGAGCAAACCCAAGGGCATCATCTTGCCTTGCAAGACAAGCTAACTAATTCTAGTTATAGTCTAACCCTAATCTAAATTACAACGTACACTTAAGTCCCTAACCTATATTTAAGTTTACTACTAAATTCCTACATTTGGCTTTCTTGTAGCTTTCCTGCAATGTCATATTAACATCATCACTCCCTCATGTACAAAGACCCTTGATCATACAATAGATTGCACTTCCTTGATCAGAGCCTATCAGTTAAAGAATAGGCTGGGATACTTCTAAGCGTAGATATAGATCTTCAATAAGATAAGAAGAAATCACTTGGGTTAGCACGGAGTGTAGGGGTTGACCCTACGAACAGGATCTAGTGTGAAAATCAGTCATCATGAAAATGGTATATGTTTTAGAGATATAAAGTAGTGTGTGTGTGTGAAAACATACTTGATTTGGATAAATGAGCCGCTATTTATAGGCAAACCCTAGGAATAACCTAGACCTTGCTACGTGTTTGATTCTAACTGTCTGGAGCGGAGCATGATCTCGTGAGCCAATAAGGGGTCATCTGTCAAGGATCCAAGATCGTGCCCATGTGCAGCGGCTATGCACGAGTGGGAATAAAGGACGATTGTTTGTCCTTGTTGGGTTCATAAGATATTCTGTTTTGTCCTTTAGTCCAGAGCCTTGCTCAGTTAGTCAGGAGCTCGAGGTTCTGCCGGGAGCTCGAGGCTCCGCTTAGAATAGGCTTCGTTATGTATTGGCGGTTCCCTTACAATAGCCCTTAGCAGGCTTTCCTCCAATGAACACTTTAAAGTGTCATGTCGTACAACATCAGAGGCTAGGCTCCGAGCCATAAGATGGGGTACACCATCAAGCCCCCCAGTCTGATGTGTTATGTGAGAATCTCGTAGCATAGATATCAGACTCTTTTATTGTCGTATGGAATTTTTTGGTAGGATTTTCCTCATGTCTTTTCAAAATTAAATGTTTGGGGTGCGAAGAGTTTTTTTGGTACCTGTCTCTCCTGATTCTTGAGCCGTACTCGAGTATTTGTACCATAAATATAGGGACACGTGTTCCCAACACGCTCTTATCTACAACCGTTGATTCTTTTAGTGGGACACGTATAACGCCCATATTTTTCCTTCATCTGGTATAAATACTTTTATTTTACATCTTTCTCTTTTTTCTACCATGCTTGTTGCAGAGCTTTTATTCCCAGTGTTTTTATTTGCTTGTTGGCGTTCCTCTTTTATCTTCGTTGTCTCCTTCGTTTGATCCAGGTTTATTACTTTTGGTGTCGTTTTCTTCTTGATTTTCTTTTCATTATGCTGAAACGCGGGGCTATGTGTATTACTTGCACTGTTACGGGAGATGAATTCACTGAGTTTCTTGATCGATTTGTTATCCCTTCTGGTTATGATACCATTCTTCCTGATTCTAGTGATTCCGCCTTTGATGCTTCGCCTGGTTATTTAGCTCTGTATCTTTCGCTCTTTTCAGTTGGGAATTTTTGATTGCCTCTCAACATATTTTTCTTGGATGTCTTGGAGTTTTTCCAATGTCATATATCCCTCCTTAACCCTTTTGGCGTTGTCCGCTAGTCCTCTTTTGCTGTGGCCTACAGAGCGTATGGTGGTGAACCAACCCTTCCCTTATTTAGATCCCTGCTTACCCTTGTGCCTGCTAGGGATTCGTTATCTTTCCAAAAGTGTCATGGGGCTTTAGTTCCTTCTATCTTTAAAGCTTTTATGCTCCATATTTGTGATTGGAAGTCCAAGTTTATCTTTGTTCGTGAAAGCCTTTTTTCTGATCAATGTCCTAGCCTTGTTACTCCTTTCAAGCATCATCCGGGTACCTTTTCATTTCCATTCCCTTCGGAGCCATTTGACGCGTCTCTCCGAGCTCGCTTGTCGCACTATCCTATTGAACTTCGCGTGTTTTCGGTTGCTATTCTTTATTGGTCGACTTGGATCCTTTTTGGGAAGGGTCCCCTTTGCATCCAGCTGTCTTTGTTGATGGCCAGGGTATGCTTCCATTTGTTCCTTATTTCATCTTGCTTTGTGCTAATTTTTATAACTTGGCTTTTTTTTGTTTGCAAAGATGACTCTGTGAGACTTCCTCCATTATCCAAGGAACCGTCATGTTAAAATTGCTGATGTTCCGGTTGTTGCTGCTTTATCTGAGGGAAGCCCAGATATACCTGTTGCTAGCGCATTGAAAGGAAATGCTGACATTTTAGGTGTCGGGAGAACCAGTACGGCTGCTCATCCCGTTACACGAGGTGTTATGTCTGCAGCTGCTCTCGTTGGCTCTTCCTCTAGGGGTAAAGAGATTCTGGATTCTTTCTCAAGTGGTTTTAAGAAGAGAAAGTTTTAGGATTTAGGTGGTAGGTCTTCTTCACCTGCCTTTGCTGGAGAGCGCACCGGGGCTTTTGGTCCCCTGGTTACTTCCGAAGATGACGCAGATTCTGATCCTTTTTTACCAGGTTACTTTCTTTTCTTATTAGGTTTTACTTTATTATGGCCTTTTACTTATCTTTCAATCCTTGTTAGGTGACGGTGAGGCTCATGAATCCCACAACATTCTTAGCGGACTTGATCATCCAGATTTTCAGAGGCGGTTGGATGGCCTTTCTTTGGTTGAGCTAGCTATTTTTCATGATGTTTCTTCTTTGAAGTTTGTTATGTCTGGTACTATTTTGAATAGGGAAGCCCGTTTGTTATCTTCGGAAGTACTGAGGCTTCATGATGAAGTTTTTAGGCTTAGAAGTGAGTAGTCGGAGTCTGTTGCCACTGTTGCCAGGTTAAAGACCAAGCTGTTGTGTGCTAAGGGTAAATCTCCGATTGATGAGCCTGCTGATCTTAAAGTTGAAAACAAGAGGCTGAAGAAAGATATTGCTAGCATCCGGGAGTTATCCGATTTAGTTGAGTCTTCCTAAAGGATTCTTAAGGTTGACGCAAAGACCCTCTGGAGTAAATGTCGTAAGTTTGAGGAGAAGGAGGCTATTATGTTAGCTACTGAGGCCAGCTTGAAGACTGAGCTAGAGGTCCTTAAAGAGAAACTTGACTCATCTAATGAAGACCGCTCCTTGATGGTCGCCGATTTGCTCCCTCATGCTGTGAAAACCCTTCTTTCCAGTGATTCTTTTAGCTCTCTATTGGCTTATTTGCAGAAAAAAGCCATGCTGTCTAGTAGGCCACAAGCTTTTAAGGAGGTGGTAGGGATGGACTTGGGCTTTCATTTGGAAGATGTGAAGGACTATGACCCGGATGCTATGGAGGCATATGATAAGGCTATTGATGACTTTTATTTTGCTAATTTTCCTGATCTGGATCTTCTTGCCTATCATTCGAAGAGGAGCTTAGGTTTGCTTAAGTCTTTAGAGCCCCTTTTGTTCCCCTTCACAAGTCTTCTGGTGCAGGTCCTTCTTCAGCTGATGTCATGAGTGCTGGTGATGAAGGTGTTGTATCGATTTCCATTACCATGATTTCGAACAGATGGAAGTATCAAATGTAAATAGGGTAAAAAAGGTGACCCTACGAATTAAGTATTTCACGAGTCACACTGGGTGTGCCACTGATCGTACACTAGATTGTACTTCCTTGATCATAGCCTATCAGGTGAAGAATCGGCTGGGATACTTCTAAGCGTGGCTATAGATCTGCAATAAGATAAGAAGAAATTACTTGGGTTAGCACGGAGCGTAGGGGTTGACCCTACGAACCGGCTCCGGCGTGAGAATCAGTCATCATAGAAATGGTATATGTTTTAGAGAGATAAAGTAGTGTGTGTGTTTGAACATACCCGATTTGGATAAATGAGGCGCTATTTATAGGCAAACCCTAGGAATGACCTAGACCTTGCTATGTGTCTGATTCTAGCTGGCTGAAGCGGAGCATGATCTCGTGAGCCTATAAGGGGTCATCTACCGAGGCTTCGAGATCGTGCCCATGTGCAGCGGTTATCCACGAGCAAGAATAAAGGACGACCGTTTGTCCTTGTTGGGTCCACAAGATATTCTGTTTTGTCCTTTAGTTCAGAGCCTTGCTCAGTTATTTAGGAGCTCGAGGTTCTACGGGGAGCTCGAGGCTCCGTTTAGAATAGGCTTCGTTGTGTATTGGCGGTTCCCTTACGGTAGCCCTTGGCGGGCTTTACGCCAATGAACACTCCAAAGTGTCATGTCGTACATCATCGGAGGCTAGGCTCCAACCCGTGAGATGGGATACACCATCAACCCTCACATTCTTTTATTCGTGAAACAATCTTTTCATAAGTATATAAATTTAATGATTCAAACTTGTATTGATTCGAGTTAAGATTAAAGTTGTAAAAAATTAAATTAAAATAAAATAAACTTACTAAAAAGTGAAAAAAACTAAAGATTAAAAAGTATATTAAAATGAATATTAAATTAAAGAACAAAATTTATTTGAAAATATGATTAAATTAGATAAAATAAAAATACATAGCCAAGAAGATACTTCAATATGAAAATGAAATGAATTTTCAAATGAGAGAATAGAGATGACACATGTCATTATAGGAATCATTTATAAATAATAACAGAGAGAGTTAAAATTTTATCTCTCTATATTACTCCCTCCGTCCTAAAATTATTGTCTGCTGACAAAAACACACAGTTTAAGAAAAATGCATTTATTACAGCTTTTTCTTTCTTACTTTTTAGCAAAATAACAGTTTTACCCTTAGCTAATTAATTAAAGTCTTTTTTAAAGTTTATAACAATAATCTTAAACAAGGGGTAATATAGTAAATTTATCAAACTTCCCTATCTATTTTTAGTAGTGGACAATTAAATTGGGACATCTCAAAAAGGAAACGTGAACAATAAAAACGGGACGGATGGAGTAATTTTTAGCAGGTTTCACATTATAAATCTGTTATAAAATTCTATCTCTTTATATTAATTTTTAGCAAGTTTATATTATATAATAAATGCATGTTTAGTTTGTGGGTTTTTGTTAGGTTTGGGTTAAAAGATTAAAATCACCTGTTTGTTTGATTATATGGGAGTTTGGGTTGAAAACTTGTCCCAAATATTTGAAAATGAGCCGAGTAGCAAGCCTGATTCTAGGACATTAGTAAGGTCCCGTTTGATTGATATATGGGTTTAGGATTAAGATTTGGATTTTGATTTAGATTTGGATTTTAATTTAGTTTCGATTTAGGTATAAAAGTAATGATGTAAGAGAAAAAAATGTATTATATATATATATATATATATATATATATAGTATATATATTATATATTTTGCTATATATTATATATATATATATATATATTAGTTATTTAATAATTAATGAAAATATTTTATTATTAACTGATACACCAAAATAAAATACTAATGGAGATAAAATTTTCTTGTCCACAAAATGTTACCTTGGTCCCACATATTCTCTAGGTACTTTATATGGTTTTACAAAAGCCATACTATTTGGCATTGAGCCCCACATCTCACAACCAACTTTTAAAACAAACACGAGTTTTAATATTTTTAATCCCAAAACCCACTCCAAACTGCACCTAAGTTATTTTTTTGTTTCTTTTCTATTCTTCTTTGCCTTTTTCTTTTTATTCACAATATAAAATAATAAAGTTTTTTCTTACATTAATTACTACCTATTTTTCTCCTTACGCTATTTATGCAAATAACTTTTAATTTATATTTTAACATATAATTAATTTTTAAATATTTTTCTTTCATAAATCAAATCCTAATTTAAATCCTAAAACAAATTAAAATTTAAATCAAATCCAAATCATAATCATAAACCAATCTACAAACCAAATCCAAGTTATAATCATAAACTGATGACGTATAATAGGCATACTAGGCCTTTGGGCTTGGGCCATACCATCACACCAGGGCTCCGGCCCAACTAAACAAATAGCAAGGTAGACCGGGCCGGAACTAAGATCGATACCGCATGGGTCACGGCCCTGACGCAACTAAAGACGGATGCGGGCTGATCACAAGACACTTCCGCAAACCATAAGCGGATTAACTAACATCCGCAGAAGTTAATCCGCATCCGCAATCACGATATATGCGGACCCTTGCCCGACAAGGGTTCCACTTCGGCCACTACACTTATAGGCGAAATACTAGGAAACCATAGTACTAGACTCCCCTATAAAAGGAGACGTCTGACACACCAAAAGGTACAATCTTCTGACTCCTCAAAATACACACACATACTTCTGACAACATGATTTCTTACTCTCACGCCGGAGTTTAATCGTGGGGTCCGTCCCCACGGTAAGGCTAACGGTTTGCTTTCGTTTATGTAGGAAATCATCTCAATCACTTGGTTTAGTACAAGATTCCACTAGAAGAGAGCTTGAAGGTCCGGCCCAACAAGCGATCTAAGCCCATCTCATAGTCGTTACATATTTTGTACTAACAAGTTGGCATCATCCATGGGACCCGTACATAACTATGTTTCCTAAAATACTTACCATGAGTGGACCAACAGAGCTCAATCTTACCCCACCCACGTCCGCCATGCGAAACACAGTGGGAAGAGAGAAGGAGCAAACCTAAAAAAATCCAGATAGACCTGCGTCCAACGCAGCCCTTCGGGAATACTGTGATAAGCATTATCATCAGTTGTTGCCAATAATAGCTGAAAAAAGTTCACAATGAGAAAGTGCAACAAGAAAAACTGAAAGAAGTAAAAGCTCGACTTAACTTCGAAGGGTGTTCAGGAAGAAATTCAAAGATCCAAGAAACGCGCAATACTCTGAATCCAAAACACCAAACAAAAGAGGAGATCTAAGAAGAAGGCTAAAGCCTAGACACTCCCGCAACATGTCTAGAAGTCCGGAACCAACCAGCGTCTTCTCCAGGATACGGCGAGACAGATCTGCATCACCTAGACGCAGGCAGGGAGATAAAAGAAGAAGTGAAGGATATGTGTTCCATAGACTGGGGGTAGAAGAAGAAGTGTGTCCGCACACTCAGAAAGCCGCTACCAGGGTTCCCATCCACGAAGAACGGAGCTGCTCTCAGAAACTGAAGACAATGAAGGGGGACATTGGAAGTCAAGGTCGAGAAAATAAAAGTCAAGCATCAAAGAGGAAGATCTATCTCAACCATGGACATGCGAGGAAACAGACCCCTTCACCCTTTGAATCCGCTACTTTGAGTTACCAAAAAATACCTGGATGCCAAGTAACGTCAAAAAATATAATGGAAGTGGGGACCCTAAAGATTACTTGAAGATTTTCCAAGCAGCTGCAAAGTTGGAACAGTGGGCAATGCCAACATGGTGTCACATGTTTAACTCAACACTCACCGAGTCCGCTAGGGTATGGTTCGATGACCTGCCTCTGGAATCCGTAGATAGCTACGATGATCTAAAGAAGGCATGCTTAGCAAACTACCTCTAGCAAAAGAAGTGTATCAAAGATCCTGTAGAGATCCACCATATCAAACAAAGAGAATGGGAATCTATAGAAGATTTTGTGCAAAGATTTAAAGCCGAGAGTAGGCACGTTAAGGGAGCCCCTGAATGCATGAGAATCTCCGAGTTCATGCACGGTATCAGAAACCCCGAGCTCATTAAGAGTCTACATGACAATATCCCAAAGTCAATGGATGAAATGCTGAGGGTGACAACATCATTCCTCATAGGAAAGGTGGCATCTTCTAACCAAGCTCGAAAGAAAACACTTCCAGCATGGAAGCAACAGGAAACAGGGAGAAAACAAAATTTTGACAGAAGGGGCGATTTTAGGAATCAGCAGAGATCATAACGGAGACGTGACAAGTTCACACTCCTCACCAAATCCCTAAAAGAAATTTTGGCTCTAGAAAAAGGCAAATTCAAGGCTCCGCCACCAATGACAACCCCGGTGGAAAAAAGATACAACAGCAAGTTTTGTGAATTTCATGGGGAAGTAGGGCATAATACCGATGAGTGCATGCATTTAAAGAGACAAATAGATGAAATGATCAAAGAAAAAAAGTTATCACACGTAATTAAGGAGCTTAAGAAAGGAAAGGACCGGCCAAAAACAGCAAAAAGGGAGAAACTTTCAGAAAGGATAAAGCCATGGTGATTCTAATGGTTCAGTCATGGCAAAGGGTGGCTAGACAAAGGATCACGCAGAGCTTCTCCCCTGACCCAGAGATTTCATTCCCACCGCTAGGTAATGAAGACGGAACAGAAGGCCCAATGATAATTGAAGCAGAAATAGGAGTCCACTTCATACATCGAATGTATGTAGATGGAGGGTCGGCCTCAGAAATACTGTACGAACATTGCTTCAATAGGCTCCGTCAGGAGGTAAAAAGCCAAATGGTTCTGACCACAGTACCCCTCGTCGGTTTCAGTGCAGAAATTATATGGCCAATGGGACAAATATCACTACTCGTGAGGATAGGTGATGAGGAGCATTTCACCTCCACATGGATGAATTTTATGGAGGTAAGATCGCCATCGCCATATAACGGGATCATTGAAAGACCAGGGGTGAGGAGAATTCAAGCAGTCCCGTCAACAGCTCACAGAATGTTGAAGTTCCCAGTTTCGGGAGGAATACTCACTCTATGAAGCAGCAGGATAATCCCACTAGAATGTACGATGGTATCCGGACCGGAAGCACAACCTTCTGACATCATTCAAGCTGCGAAAAAAAAGAATTAAAGTGGCAATTCATCCAGAACACCCAAAGTAGACAATTGAAATAAGCTCTACCTTAACAAAGGTAAGACGAAAGTCACTGTGCGAATTACTCAGACGCAACCTAGACATATTCGCATGGAAACCTGAGGACATGATGGGGGTTCCACGACACCTAGCGGAGCATCACCTGAATGTCCGGGAAGGATGCTCCCCGGTCAGACAAAAGAAAAGAAGCCAAGCACCAGAAAGGAATAAGGCCATACAAGAAGAAGTAGGGTAACTCGTGGATGCTAGCGTAATGAAGGAAATCCATTACCACAGCTGGTTGTCAAATCCGGTGATGGTAAAAAAGCACGACAACAGTTGGCGAATGTGCGTGTACTTTAAGGATCTAAACAAGGCATGCCCTAAAGACGGTTATCCGCTACCGGAAGTAGACTGGAAGGTGGAATCCCTCTACGGATAACCCTTCAAGTACTTTCTAGATGCGTACAAAGGCTATCACTAGATAAAAATGGCCCAAGAGGATGAAGAGAAATCAACCTTCATCACAAGCCAAGGGATATTCTGCTATTCCAAAATACCTTTCGGCTTGAAGAACGCCAGAGCAACTTATTAGCGCCTGGTAGACAAAGCATTCCAAAAGCAAACTGGCAAAAACTTGGAGGTATATGTGGATGACCTGGTGATCAAAAGCCGCACGGAGCATGAAATATAAGAGACATTAAGGAGACGTTCAAAACCCTAAAGGAAATAAACATGAAGCTAAATCCAAAGAAATTAACCTTTGGAATAGAGGAAGGCACGTTCTTGGGATACAAAGTGAACACCAAGGGGATAAAGGTGTGTCCGGATAAGGTGGAAGCTGTTTTAAGCCTACCATCCCCAAAATGTCTAAAAGATATACAAAAGCTGAATATAGCAAGCCTAAACATATTCCTTTCCAAATCAGCAGAAAAGTCATTACCATCCTTCAAAACTTTAAAGACATGTACAAAAAAGAGTGACTTCCAATGGATCACAAAAATGGAAGCTGCGTTTAAACAAATGAAGCAACTAATAGCAGAACTGCCCACGCTAACTGCACCTACGAAAAAAGAGGAACTTATTGTTTACCTTGCGGCAACAAAGGAAGCCATGAGCGCAGTCTTGATGACGGAAAAGGAGGAAAAGCAAATGCCAATCTATTTTGTTAGCCGTGTCTTACAAGGTCCAGAAGTAAAGTACACTCCAATGGAAAAATTGGTATTAGCTTTAGTACATGCAAGCAAGCGACTAAAGAGATACTTCCAGGCACATACAATCATCTTCATCACTGACCAGCCAATCAAGCAAGTGCTGTCAAGACCAAAAGTCACAGGAAGACTGCAGAAATAGAGCATTGAGCTAGGTGAATATGACATGCAGTACAGACCAAGAACATCAGTCAAAAGACAAATCTTTGCAGATTTCATTGTGGAACATCCGGAGGATGATCCCCAAGACACGCCCATGGAAGTAGAGGAGGAATTTCCGAATCCATAGACACTGTTTACGAACAGATCATCCTGCATAGATGGTTCCGGAACTGGCTTTGAAGACTATCTAATAACATACATAAAGATGGAAAGAGAGGTGATTTTAGAGAGAGAGTGGTTGGATGAACACTTTAGAGAGATAAAGTAAACATAAGAGAGAAATGCATTAATATGTGAAAAACAAATAAACAACTAACCACCTCTCCAAGGCATGGAGAGGTGTATTTATACCCTAATTGAGGCCGGCTATGGAATAGTTCATGAGCTTTGTCCATGGGCTTTTCCTAACTTGGCCTATTAAGTTTCCAAATAATACTTAACGATCTAACGACAGTTATCTATGGAGCGACTGATACTTTCCTAGGATTTTTGTATTCCTAACAATCTCTCCCTAAGGGAGGTCACTCTATTTTACAAAAACTTAAACCTAGCATACTATGAAGGTCTTTGTTCTTGTGCTCGCAGACTTCTTTTTCTTTTCCATTTCTTATGAATATGGCATAGTGATCATTGACTTTAGGCTTTGACTTGTATCTTTGACTTATATGTAACTATGTTATCTTGAGCATCTTGAGATCATCAACCAAGCATAATCTCTTTTCACCATCTTGTAAACTTTTCCATCTTGTGAACTTGTGACTTTTGGACCGACATGCTCATACTTTTCTTGATTTGTTAACTTGAAAGCTTTAATTATGCATATTTCTTGAAGTTATTTGACTTTAACACTTTGTCGCTTCAAGAAGGATGTACAGTATCAGAGTAGCGAAAGTCTTGAAACATGTACTTGAGCTTTCATGGTATCTTTATAAATGTCAGTCTAGTATGAGCATGCGGCTATGAATATGTGAGTCGGCTGGAACCAGATACCTTCACCTCCATCTTTAAGTATCCTGCATTAAAATAATTGGCAATAAAGCGGGGGGATGAATATGGCTTTGTCATTCGCCCGTGTTTGGTTAGAGTAACCTTTGAATCCGTGAGGATCGGCCTATGATCAGGTAGATTCAATTTTAGAAGAATCTCCTTGATAGGATTTCCAGTTGAAGTATCAAATCTTTCTAACAAATATGTATTAGATTCATCAAACTCAGCATGTTCTCATTATCGGAACGTCTCAAAGCAGACAGCACGATAAGAGTGAACCAGTGAGTTACTATCTTACCAATTAAATAGAAAAATAAATTTGAAAATCAATCGACGTGTCACTTGCTAAAGTGGTTTTGTAACACATTAAGAGTGTTAATCATTTCAAAAATTCATCATCAACCGTCAATTCATTTACTGGAACAAGTTTGATTCATTTTAGAATCGCACCATCGTTTCTTTCCAGTTGTCACAAGTTTGATCCATTTGAATCGCACAAGTCACCTACCAAGAGATTGTTTGATGTTGGCTCAAGCAGGATTTCCATCGTCATTGTGAATACTTTAGTATCACTCTGATGTTCTGGCAAAATCATAAGGATAATGCGTAGGACTCTTAGGTTATTACTTGTTTTCATAGTGTGTGAACAACAAATATATTTGAACAATGTCCCAGTGAGATTTATGGATGATCTCTTTTGGCTCTAGACTTAATAGTGCACATTGGTTTTAGTGATCGAAGGCTGGAGTAGACTGCCACCTTTTCTTTTAAGAGATTCTGAGTGGCTAGGGAGGGTTGTGCATTACATCACTGGGTCCATGATGTCAGTCTTCAATGTCAGCAATCATTTTTGTGATTCTTGACAGCAGATGTATTGACCTGGTTTCTGCCTAAGTGTAAGGAGGGCTTTTTTCTTTTCACCCTTTATCTTAACTTTTCTTTTTAATTCTTTAACCCCTTCAACGCTTATCGAGACTTCATAACTAGTACCTTGTTGGGTTTGTTCCAGTACTAGCTCCATCTCAGTTGGCACTTTTCCCTTAATCTCACTTTTACTCCTTTTTTCATACCTAAGGACTACTACACTATCTAGTGGAATATCCCAGGGTAGATCCCTCTGGTTCTGGATGGATCATGGGAATGGATACCTAACCTTAACCACCTTATAACTCCAATACAATAATTTAAATTGTCGGTCTTTGGTACTTCCACATTTCTGCCAATACGTAACCATTTACTCCCCCTTTATATGTGCATCGATTAATCGAAAGATTTTAGCACATATATGGGATAGCGTACACTTGAGATCTTGAAAATCACGTCTTTAGCCATATATTTTAATCACATTTTCTCTCCTTATCAAAAATATTAAATCTCTTGATATTTTGGATATCAATTGATTCAAATATAACTGCTTTCGGGGGAAAAATTTCCAATTATTAACAAGCCGTATTAGGAATATTTTTAATGCTCCCCCTCAAATTATGAGGGTATTATATGGTGTTTGAGTATGTAAATTTGAAAAAATTGAATTTACTAAGAAATTCTTGAAAATTCATACTCAAACACTATATATGCCTAATTTTTTAAGTCTACACTACACATTTATATATTCACAAGATTAATATGTATGAGGTTTGACCTGAATGATGAGAACATTATATGATAGAATCATATGGTTCTTTGTAGCAGCCGTAGGTCTTCCCCATAGTCTCTCTTAAGAAGTTGTCTTAGCTTCCTCCTAAATCAGCAATTCTTTCTTGAGTAGATTCAAAACTTTCTTGCAAGCCGCCTCCAGCAGTCTTGATGTAAAAAGCCCAAATATACAAAGTACATAATTAATTCGAAACCGTAACACCAAAGTCAATTAAGTCCCAGATGTACGAATTTCTCCTTACATGATAGTGATGATATAAATTGCAACACCAAAGTCAACTAAGTCCCTGATGTCACAATTATTCCCTCTAAGTAGTTGAAATGATAACACCTAAGTCAACTAAGTCCCAAATGTACTCATTTCTTTCTACAGAATACTGACTAACTTAAGGAATCATCATACTTATCAAACCTATGTGTACCTCTTTTGTCAACTAATTCTACTCCCTTTTAAAATAAGCTTAGTGATTAACCGTTTGAGGAAGCATTTCTTGAATCAGTAACCAATCTTCTCACGTTTAGAATAAATCTTCTTAGAACACTTCCCCCTATTATGTTAAATGATGCATACTTGAAATCACAAGATATCTCTACCCCATGTAGTTGAAATAGTGCACCCGAAAGTAACAAGTTAACACACTGATTTTCTTTGCGGTTATGACATTTGTCCTGTTCAGAATGACCTAAAATGAAGAAATAGGGTATGAATTCTATCACTGTACTCATTATACTTTCTTGTATATTCTTATTCTTCCCCCTTGCAGGTTTCGATACCTCGAAATCAGCAAAACGAGTAACGCAAATATAACTAGAGATCGTGTTCAAAGATTATATAATGCTTAATCTATCACAGTGAGAATCACTGAGTCTTAAATTGCAAAATAAGTCCCTAAAGTTTAAAATAAATGACATCTAAAGCTCCTTATATGTTACAATATAAATTAACTCCCCTTTGAAATTGTGATCCTCATTGAATTCGATCCAATAGTCTATTATAAATAAAATATAAAATCCTAAATATCTCAAACAATTATGGTATAGAGAGTTTTCCCGTTTAATCATAAAATTAGCTTTGAAGACAATAAATCAGTATATATCCCGAGTGTCGTATCCTGACGAGAGTGAAAAATTTTTGGGGGAAATTCACAGGGGGGGGGGGGGGGGGGGGGAAAAAGTATTTGTTAATGCTTGAATACCAAGTATTTTTGTTTTTGATTTCTAATTCAAAACGCAAAGGGAAGCAAGAAAAATCAAGTAAACAATTAAGGCAACTTAATGATAAAACTAGAACGTTAATGGGAATCTAAAAACCGACTAAACACCTAAATTATTAAAATTTAACCCTAAAACTATTTTTTCATTTTTTTATAAATCCTAAATGACTGAAAATAATTTTAGAAAAAAGAATTATATATTTTTGATTTTTATTTTATTTATTATGAATTAAAAACATTTTTAATCTAAAATTAATACTAAAAATGCTAAACTATTTTATAAAAATTCTAAAAAAAACTGAAAGTACTTAACACTAAAACGAATGTAAGAAAAATAAAACTGCTAAAAACGGGCTTATAAATAAGCCAGGAAAAAATCAAAATAAGCTAGAAGGGTTAAAACTAAAAAAGAGTATAAAGATTAAATGTTGCAAAAGGTTTATGAAAAAGACCCAAGGGCAGTTGGTAGTGGAGAGTGTGTGTTGAGGCGTTGTGTAAATGGGGGTGGGGGGGGGGGGAGTCCAGGTTCGACCCCTGTGCTTCCCTTTTATGAACAATTATTTTTTTTTATATATTTTTCTTTTTGAATAAGCAAAATAACTAAAAAATAAGCAATTTTAAATAAAAGACTTTTGATGAAACTCTCAAATAAGCTAGAAAAAGCTGGTAAAAGACAGATTAGCTAACAAGCATATGACTTAAAGCTAAAGTTGTTTTGACCTTTTTTAGACTTGATAAGCAATTGAGAAAAATAAGTTAAAACAAACTTAGGGATAAACTTAATCAGCACATATGACTCTGAACAAAAACAATAAGCTAAAAGCATAATCACTAGCGTCACACATAATTTCAAATGGTAGGTCCAATCTGGGGCAACTAAATCGGGGCTTCGGTTAACTTCTTCTTAATATATTAAATGCCTCAATACATTCTTTCGAAAAAAAATAAACGGGGTTTACCTTTTCAAGAAGATGGGTCATCGGCCAGGCAATTTTAGAAAAATCTTGAATAAATCGATGGTAGAACTCGACGTGCCCTAAAAAACTTCGAATGCCTTTGACGGAAGCGGGGTGAGGGAGTTTAGCTATAACATCAACTTTACTCGGTCGACCTTAATCCGCGGACTTTGAAATCCCTATGGCTGAGGACTATGCCCTCTTAACATGAATGAACACTTCTCACTAATTTAGAACTAAGTTGGTATCTTTGCATCGTTTTTAGCATTTATCTAAATGGGAGAGGCAAGACGAGAAAGAATCCTCGAAAACCAAGAAAACGTCCCATGAAGACCTCATTGTTTCCTCGATCAAACGTGGAAATGCCATCATGCACCTTTGGAACTGCCCAGAACATTACAATAACCCAAAAGGCATACGTTCCGGTAAGGCAAATGTCCTATAAGGGCATTAAAAGTGGTCTCTCTTGGGCTTGCAAATTTGAAAATATCCAAAAATCTATCTCAAAAAAATAGTAATTTGTCCCTGCTAAATGTTCGAGCATTTGGTCATAAAAGGCAACGGAAATGGTCTTTACAAAGTGGCATCATTATGCTTATTGGTAATCAATACAAACTCGCATCCCGTAACCAAACATAGTGGGTATTAACTCGTAATCTTCGTTTTTAACTACGGTTTGCCACCGCTTTCTTAGGCATACAATAAACGAGGTTCACCCACGAATCAGAGATAGGGTAATCAATCTGGCATCAAGAGTTTGATAACTTCCTTTTTGATAACCTCATGAATTTTTGGATTCACCCTTCTTTGATGGTGAACCGCCGGTTTGAAGTCGTCTTCCATTAAGATCTTGTGATATATAAAAACTAGGATCGATACCCTTAATGTCAAAAATCTTCCATGCGATGGCCCATTTGTGTGACTTAAGAACCTTCAAAATGGCGGCTTTTTCTTCTTCTTTTAATTCTTTAGAAATTACGAGGGGTAATTTATTGGTTCCTTCTAAAAATGCATATTCTAAATGAGAAGGTAAATCCTTAAGCTTAAGTTCCGATGGTTCTTCGATTGAAGGCTTTGTTAAAGTAACATCAACTTGCTTAAGGTCGCCATTCTTCATCGGAGGGAGAGTCAGAGATGGGTCTTCATTTAACAACTTTTCAAGGTAAAGAATGTCTCCCTCTGTGTCGTAATAATCATCATCTAAATTAGAAAGCTCATCCGGGGTATGTAGAAAAGTCTCAATTTCTTCCAAAATGAAATCTCCTCCTTCAAAAGGAGTGAACGAGGGGGAAGAAAAAGTGATGATAGGATCCGAAGGTGTGGGATTGCCACTTAACGAACTATCCGAAAATCTGGGCACTTCTTGAGCATACTCCTCATAAGCAGCGTCTATGACATTTACTTGATTAATCGTTTTATAACTACGGGAGTCTCTCGAAGTTTACCCGACTTTAAACGTAATGGCCTCATCATCGACTCGTAGAGTTAATTCTTCACCATAAACATTGATTAAAGCTCTAGCCGTCCTCAAGAAGGGTCTCCCAAGGATGAGGGGAACCCGAGGATCAACATCGTAATCTACTATAACAAAGTTGGCCGGAAAATAAAACTTTCCTACTTTCACAAAAACATCTTCGGCAACTCCTTTCGGGTGATCGATCGATCGGTCTGCGAGTTCGAGTGTCATGCGGGTCGAAGTGAGTTCTGGGAGAGAAAGCTGCTTCCATACGGAAAGAGGCATTAGATTAATGTTAGCGCCAAGATCCGCCAAGGTTAAGCATTTATTTAGCTCCGAAAAATCACATGGGGTTAGAAATTTGCCGGGGTCTCCAAGTTTTTCGGGCAACTTCTTTAAGAGAACCGCCGAACAATTTTCATTTAACGGAGTTTTTGCTAATTCAAACAACTTTTCTTTATTACTTAGAAGACTCTTAAACGTAGAAGCAAACTTCGGCATATGAAGAAGAGCATCCGTGAAGCTAATATCGAAGTGTAATCTTTGAAAGATTTGAAGAAACTTCAACATTTGATTATTAGCTTTTTTACGGAGCTTTTGATCAATAAGTCTTGAAGGATAAGGTATTGACGGTTTAGGTTTAGGCTTCGGAGCAACATCGGGCTCCGAAATCGGGTCTTAGACAACCGGAGGTTGGACGTGTGCGGTACTTCCTAAACTTGTATTTTGCACTTTATCCTTTGTCGCCTCGGTTTCACGTTCCACTTCCTTCGGTAGAGGAGAAGGAGTAGGTGGAATCGTAGGTCCATCATCAGCAACACCACTTCGGGTGGTAATAGATTTCACGTCTCCTCTCGGGTTAGCAACGGTATTACTAGGAAGTGATCCCGAACCCGAGGGATTTTGATTTTGCATATTAGTTAATATGTTCATTATTTGATTGTTTTGATTTTCTATTTTATTGGTTCTTGCATCAATCGTAGATTTGAACTCATTTCGTAATTCTGTTTTCATGTTCGTCATTTGAGTTCGCATGTCTCTCAAAATAGCTTCATTACTCTTCATGTAGCTTGTTAACTCGTTCGAAGGTCCAACTTGAGCTTGATAATTCGGGGCTTGAAGATTTGGGGCTTGATAGTTGTTGTTTCCTTGATTGAAATTTTGCCCTCTTCCTTGATTGTTCGGAGCTTGATAATTCGGGGCTTGAAAATTCCCTTGATTTTGATTTTGATTTTGATTGTATCGGTTTTGATTATTTTGCACATTCGGTTGATTGAAACCGGGTGGTCTGAGGTAATTATTCGAGCGATAGCTTAGCAAATTACGGTCACCTTGCGGTTGGTAGGAATTACCCCCTGAATTATAGTTACCCGTAGTAGCATAAGCGGCCTCTTGAGTGTAGCCACCGACGGCTAGGCACTCGGTAAAAGAATGAGGACAACCACAAGTCTCACATTTTGTATCAACAATTTTGACCGTTTGTATTTGTCTCATCATCTCTACAAGATTCTTATTCATCATTTCCAATTGTCGAATAACTTCGGGACTCTCGGTAGAAGTAGTAGAAGAGATATTTCTGGACGTCTCATCTCGAGTTGCAGAAGTGTCTCAATGGTTGTGGTGAGCGGTCATGTTCTCGATCAATTCGTAACGTTCTTCTGGTGTCTTTTGCATAAAAGTACCTCCTGCTGCAGCATTGATGGTGTCCCGATGACTTAATGTCAAACCATTGTAAAACGTATCAATTTGTGTAACCAAAAGCATGTTATGGTTAGGACACCGATCAATGGACAATTTATAACGCTCCCATGCCTCGAATAACGATTCGTCCGGTTTTTGCTCAAATTTCGTGATCTAATTCCTTAACTTAGTTACCATGGAAGGAGGAAAATATTTTGAGAGAAATTTCCTCATCATATCATCGAAAGAGTGGATGGAATTCCTTGGAAGGCGATCATACCATGCGATAGCATGATGCGTCAAGGAATATGGAAAAAGAGACAAGCGAAGGGCGTCATCGGAGACCCCATTTTGTTTCATATGTTGAGTAATTTCCAAGAATTTATCAATATGTCTATTGGCATCGTCGCTCGGTAATCCGTGAAATTGGGAATTTTAAACTTGTTGTATCATGTGATGACGAAGACCAAAATCCGTAGCTTGAATTAGAATCAAGTCAATTGGTCCTCCCCGTCCATTTATAGACGGTTGGCACAACTCCTCCATCGATCGGGGAGCTTGCCCGTTAGGTCTCACCATCGGAGGTGGACCATTGTTATTAAGAGGGGGGCCCACGGGAGACGGTCCAATGTTATTATGAGGAATGCTTATAACTTCTTCGAAATTGAAAATAGATGACGGCTCACCTAAATTCCTTCGTCGAATAAGACTCTCGGGGTCTCTAAGCGGAGAAAATAGATTAGAAGAATTAGAACGAGTGCTCATGCACTAAAAACAAGATAAGAAAATAAGGTAGAACAAAAATATTTTTGTAACTGATAATCGAACAAGTGTACGGTAGCTCTTTAGATAAACGCACAAAAAAGCGGAGGAGCGGGTAAGCGCGAAGCGTTTTAAAAACCTTCTCCTTTTGGGTCAAAGTTCGTTGGATCCACCCTACTTAAACCTCTCTTAAAGTTTGTAAATCTAAAGGTGAGCCGTTTTCACAAGTGACACAATGGTTGGTTTTTATGTTTTCTTATTTTTTTATTTTTTTTAGTATTTTAAAAAATAAATTGAAAGCAAAATATTTTTGTATTTTTATGTTTTTTATAAAAAAATAGAAAATAGAAAACGATAACTTCACGAGGAATGATCTTCAAGGCACTAACTTCAAATACTTCGCGAAAATCGTACACCTCTTCCCTGGCAACGGCGCTAAAAATTAATTCGTCCAAATACACACACGTAAGTATATATAAGGAGAATATCAATAATAGTATAATAATAAGTATTCCGTGAGGATTCTAGAAGATTACTTTTATCCAAAGTAAAATTCAAAACCTTCCCG
>BQNB010036630.1:4548-49992 GCA_026074375.1 Tanacetum coccineum | reverse complement strand
TGACACCAAATGTAGAAGAATTGTCTTGTCAAACTTGATGAGGGATGGAGTGTTGAACACATAATTTTGAAAGATTTTGAATTTTCATTGAGAAATTCTTGAAAATTTATGTTTAACATTTTGAAAAATATCATTGTTAGAAGACTTCTCTTCTAACGCTAAAGATAAGCGCACAGAAACGTACACTCTCCTTTGTCTCTGAGAACAATTACAAGTCATAAAGAAAAATAGAAATGACTTGTTTTGAAAGCATTTGAAACTCTTGCTCGAACTTCATTTACACGCCCGTGTCGATGTTTGTAACACCTCGATAATTCACATAGCAGCGGAAGCTAAATTGGGGGTATTACTTCATGAATCAACAGTCATAATCATAGAAAATGACTCAAAAGAGACGTTTTGGAAAATTTAGTTATCATTCAATAACATATCAGAGTTTTACAAATTGAGGTCCCAAAATACATTTAAAACATAACGGTTGAATGATAACAAGTTTGGACGCCTTCAAGTCCATGCCACTCCGTGTCATAGTTTGCTTAGTTACCTGAGATAAACATGCTTAAAGGATCAACACAAATGTTGAGTGAAATTCATAGGTTTATAATGAAATGGTTGAATACAAGTTATCATAATGGTAATAATTGCACAAATACAATTATCATGGAAAACAATATTATTGCACTAAGCTCATGACACCAACACGTTAAAATGGAAGTCATATCAATGACATTATTAAGGACAAATGTCCTCTTGGAAAGGTAACTTGCCAAAGTTACCCATTATTCTAAAATATAGTGCGCTTGGTTACCTCATGTACATGTAAACACAAACGGGATTCGTCAATCCCGATAGATCTATCCACAATATTCGCGTTCACACTCAAGTGATTAATGGTTCATGATGTAAAGATATTGGCAGTAAAGGTAACATAGGCAATAACATATCGGGATAGCATACAATTGGAAAACACTTGTATTCATGGTTTATAGCATGTATCTCCCCACGGGGTTTGGAAAACATATAAAGGTGGGACTATGAACTCACCTTGATAAGGTAGTTAATTAAAGTGAATAGTAAATCAAGTGGAAGTAAACAGCTTCGTCACGCAACATGGGGTAATATGTCAAGTCTTAGTTTGATTGTTTATAATTTAAACTTTATTTTATAAAGTTTAACGTAAATGATTTTGGTTTATTAGTTCGTGAAAACACCATATCACTGTTCGGGATATCATAATCCAGAGGTCATGTAGTAAACGTTTGAGGAGCTAGGACACTTTAAATCATAAATCCAGCAACTCGTAAAAACGTCTACCCAAATGAAATCCCCTCACATTAAACTACCTAGTAACGTGATACGTTATAGTTTAAATTGATAAGATTTTTATTTTTTTAAGTTTCTTTAAAAGTTAGTAGATGATAAATTATGTTAAATATATAACACAATTGATTTATAACGTTTTGATCGATGAATGAAACGATAAATGTGTCGAGCTTGCTAGGTTTTGGCTTGGTTCGACACTAGTTAAGGGGTATCGGGTTTAAGTCGAGTGTGTAGAGTGAAATGGAGGGAAAGACTAGTTTAAATGTGATGCTAAATGAGTTTATAACTTGTGCTAGATAGGTTGATGAAATACGCTATAGAAATTGAGGGAAAAATATGAAATTGAATGTTTTGCTTTACCTGGGTGTACTTAGGCTTCAAAGATTGTACTAGGTTTTTGGAGGGGAAATAGTCATTCAAATATTATCATTGTGAACCTTGTACCCTTGTATTGTATGTAAACATTACATGAAAATCGGGGTTTTTGATATAAACGTTAACGTATAAAATCCGTTTTATAACAACGTTATAAATGGTACGTTAAATAGATAAAGTATGGTAAAAATGGAGTTTAAAACATATTTCTTGACATATTATGACGTTTGTTTGCTATAAAAGTTGATGAAATTGGCATTGGTAGTTGCGTGAGCTCGTTTACTTTGGAAATGTAAGTTACGTTACATCATGGATGGTATAAAACAAAAATATTCCTGTGAAAATGGTTCTATTAAATATAATAGACAGATAATTACATTAAGGAAAATTATGGATTGTTATAGTCTCCCAACCTATAGAAATCGCATCTCGAGATTTAGTATGGATTGGCGTGATGTTTGGGAATAGATTGGATATTTGGATGAATTTGATCTTAACGTTCCATGTAAATTTTGGTCCTCTTTTAGAGTTTCATCTTACTTTAACTATAGGGATGCGAATTTGTCTTTGTTGCTTGACTTCTCGTTCCATAAATTTCTACGTTCTTCCACAAAGTTGAGTTGTCCTCGAAGCCAGAGCTTTTCATAGCATGACAAGGGATTCGTCGATAAGGCATTCTTTAAATTAGACCGTAGAAGGTACTGTAACATTACTGAGTTCTTTAGGAAGCCTTAATTTGTATGCCAACTGGCCGACCCTTTTAAGGATCATTAAATGGTCTAATGTACCCGGGGGTTAAGCTTTCCTTGCTTTCCGAAACGGATGATACCTTTCTGAGGTGACACTTTCAACATAACACGATCTCCAACTTGAAATTCCAAAGGCTTTCGCCTTACATTGGCATAACTCCTTTGCCGATCTCTTGCAGCTTGCAAGCGTTGTCGAATTTGTACTATCTTTTTAGTGGTTTCATGGATTATCTCTGGTCCTATGAGTTGAACATCTCCATCTTTGGCCCATCAGATAGGTGATCGACACTTTTGACCATAAAGTGCCTCGAATGGTGCTGCCTTAATACTGACATGGTAACTGTTATTGTAAGAAAATTCTACTAGTGATAAGTGTCTCTCCCATCCATTTCTAAAATCTATAACACAGACTCGAAGCATATCTTTGAGTGTTTGGATGGTTCTCTCACTTTGTCCATCAGTCTCGGGATGATATGCCGTACTCATGTCTAATTGAGTACCCAAAGCACTCTGCATTGACTGCCAGAATCTGGATGTGAAATGACTGTCACGATCCGATATGATGGATATCGGCACTCCATGCCGTGAAACTATTTCCTTTATATACAACCTTGTAAGGGTTTCCATACTATCTGTCGCTCTGGTGGGGATAAAATGTGCTGATTTGGTAAGGCGGTCTACAATGACCCAAATTGTGTCATGTCCACTTGATGTTTTGGGTAGTTTTGTAACGAAGTCCATCGTTATTCTTTCCCATTTCCATGTAGGAATCTCTGGTTGTATCAGTAAGCCGGATGGCTTCTGACATTCTGCTTTAACTCTAGAGCATGTTAAACACTTGCCGACATATTCAGCGATGATTGCCTTCATGTTAGGCCACCAATAGAGTTTCTTTAGATCCTGATACATCTTGTCAGAACCTGGGTGGATGGAATACTTCGATTTATGGGATTCATGCATGATTAAGTCCCTCAAACCACCAAAGAATGGTAACCAACTTCGATTCTTGATACAACGAGTTCCATCATGATGTACTTCAAATGATTGTCCATTCCTCGTAGTTCTCACTTCCGATGTTCTCTCTTTGATCGCCCTCGATTTTGGGCCTTTGAGGATTGTCATGGGTAATTTGGGTGAAGGTCATGGACTAATGCCTAGACCCTCGGAGTGGTTTGATTCGTTCCTTCCGGCTTAAGGCATCTGCTACAACATTTGCCTTTCCAGGATGGTAACGAATCTCACAATCATAATCTGCGAGCAATTCTAACCAACGACGTTGTCTCATGTTCAATTCTTTCTGATCAAGGATATGTTGAAGGCTTTTATGATCAGTGAACACGGTACACTTTGTTCCATACAAATAGTGTCTCCAAATTTTAAGAGCGAACACTACTGCTCCCAATTCGAGGTCGTATGTAGTATAGTTCTCTTCATGAGGCTTGAGTTGTCGGGATGCATATGCAATAATTTTTTTCTTTGCATTAACACCGCTCCCGGACCTTGGAGTGATGCATCACAGTAAATGACAAAATCGTCGTTTCCTTCAGGTAATTCTATGATTGGAGCTTCACAATGCTTCTGTTTTAGCAGTTGGAAAGCTGACTTTTGGTTTTCTCCCCATATACACTTCTTGTTTTTCTGGATTAATTCAGTCAAAGGCTTTGCAATCTTTAAAAAAACCCTCGATGAATCTCCGGTAGTAGCCGGCAAGTCCTAAGAATTGGCGTACTTCTATAGGTGTGGTAAGAGGTGGCCAATTCTTAACTGCTTCAATCTTGGGTCAACGTAAATTCCTTGACTGTCAATCACGTGCCTAAGAAATTGCACGATACTGATCTAGAAATCACATTTGGAGAACTTGCCATACAATTCTACCTTTTTTTGAGTAATTCCAAGATTATTCTCAGGTGATCTGCATGTTCTTCCTTGTTACGGGAGTAGATAAGAATATCATCAATGAACACTATCACAAATTTATCCAAGTATGGTTTACACATACGGTTCATGAGATCCATGAACACAGCAGGCGCGTTGGTTAAACCAAATGGCATTACTTGGAATTCATAGTGTCCGTATCGCGTTCTGAAAGCAGTCTTGGGAATATCTTTCATCCCTGACTCTCAGTTAGTGATAGCCTGATCTCAAGTCAATCTTTGAGTAAGTACTCGAACCCTGAAGCTGGTCGAATAAATCATCGATCTTGGGTAATAGGTAATGATACACATTCTGAAAGATCCGTCTTTCTTTTTAACAAATAAGACAAGAGCTCCCCAAGGCGAAGTACTTGGTCGGTTAAAATCTTGGTCTGCTAACTCTTGTAGTTGGTCTGATAGTTCCTGCATTTCTAAAGGAGCTAATCTGTAAGGTGCTCGGGCTACTAGTGCCACTCCTAGAATTAAATTGATTTGGAATTCTACTTGGCGAACCGGAGGAAGGCTGGGTAGGTCTTCAGGAAAAACTTCCAGAAATTCTCTAACTACTGGTTATTCGTCCATCGGCCACTTGTCTACTTTTCTCCATTACATGGGCAATGAAAATTTGACATCCCCTAGATATATACTTTTTGGTTTTAATACAGGATATAAGGCTTAGTCCGGTTTTACTTCGATCATCTCGGATGATTAAAGTTTCACCGTCGATGGGGATTTGAACTACTTTCTCGTCATAGATAATTCTAGCATGATACTTGGATAACCAATCCATACCAATGACGACGTTAAAACTACCCAGTTTAATCAGCATGAGATCAATTTCGAAGGGTCGGTTTAAGAAAATCAGAGTGCAACCCTGGATAACGGTATTAGTGCCAACTAGGTTTCCATCGACCATTTTAATGTCGTAAGTGGTATCTAGTGTAATTGATGGGATATTAAGCATAGAAGCAAGAGATATGGATACGAAACTTTTATCGGCTCCTGAATCAAATAATACTCTAGCTAGATGTTGGTTTAGGAGGAATGTACCCGTGACTACGTTCGGATCTTGGTGAGCATTCTTGTCCCTCAGCATGTATGCTCTCCCATGGGAACTGTTGTTTTCTTTTGCGCACTAATTTTTATAATGTCCTTTCTACCCACAGGCATGACAAGTCACTGATACTGGTTTGTCAGGTTGCTCCAGTGCTGCCCATTGTTCTTGCATTTTTTTTTTTTTTTTTTTTTTCCTGTCTGGTGACCTACCTTGTTGCAAGTCTGACACTTGACAGTGCAAGGTCCTGTGTGATGCAGATTGCATTTCTTACACAAAGGAAGGTTTCCAGCATACCTATTGTTCTTAGTTGGGGTGGCAACATAAGCCCTGACGGTTTCTTACCTTGTATTCTGTTGTTGGTGGTGATCATTGTTGCGGTTGTTATTATTGTTGTTATGGTTGTATTGGTAGTTGTTGTTCGTGAAGGTTATTCTATCATTAAACTTTCGTTTGTGATCATTGGTTCCTTGCATAGAATTGTGCTTTGTTACCTAATCTATTAACCTCTAGGTTATGGTAATGGCTTCCTCTAAAGTTTGAGGCTTTGAAGCGGTAACATTTCCTTCAATGCTTCTGGGTAATCCCCCGATGAAGACTTCCATAAGTTTCTCAGAATTTGGTACCATAGTTGGACATAAGATTGCCAACTCCTAGAATCTTCTAATGTAAGTCTTGAGGTCATTCCCTTTTAAAAGCAGATTGTAAAATTCATCTTCTATTTTCTTGACCTTGGTTCTAGGACAATACTTCTTTATTAAGATCTTTTTAAATTCGGACCAGGGAATTTTGTAGGCTTCCTCTATTCTAATAGGCTGGACAAAAATAAAAAAAATAAAATAAAAAAAAAAAAAAGAAGAATTTCCACCAGGATAAACTTCCCTCAGTTAGAGTACCAGTATCAAATCACTTTACTGTCCTCGATACTGTTACTAGTAGAGAAATACCCCGATTCAGTTTCGTTCAATACCAACGGATGAGATCAACAACCCCTTCCGTACCTTTGAAATTGAAAGGTTGGCAGCTCATAAACTCTTTGTAGCTACATTTTCTTGCTACAGGAGTTTCTCTTTGTCCGATGTTCCTATTGGTATTATCAGTATTTATCATGGTAGCAGCTTGTGCTTCCAGAGCTGCGACAACACTATCAACAACTAGTTTCTTGATGGCGGCCTGAGTCATGCTGGTGCAGTAAATAGTTGAATGTCCTCTCGGAGTCCATTCTATTACATTTTACAAGATAACACAAATAAGATCCAGACAATGATAGAGTCATATCACAAGTCTTTGTATAATAATCAAAATTTTCATAAATAGTGATATTGATATCATTTGACATAGATACTTATTTGGTACAAGTTCTAACAAAGAAATACACATCCTTTGATATTATATTGTTGGATATAATGGAAAATTTTGGAATCTAGGACTTCCAGAGATGGACACTTTAACAAGCATCTAGCTCATTAGGTTTCTCAAGGACTGGTTCACTTCTCAGTGGTCGATAATTCACATAGCAGCGGAAGCTAATATGGGGTATTACTTCATGAATCAACAGTCATAATCATAGAAAACGACTCAAAAGAGACGTTTTGGAAAATTTAGTTATCATTCAATAACATATCAGAGTTTTACAAAAGGAGGTCCCAAAATACATTTAAAAACGTAAAGTTGAATGATAACAAGTTTAGACGCCTTCAAGTCCATGTCACTCCGTGCCTTAAACTTCTTAGTTACCTAAGATAAACATGCTAAAAAGGATCAACACAAAGGTTGAGTGAAATTCACAGTGTTTAAAATATAATGGTTGAATACAAGTCATCATAAGTGGTAATAATTGTACAATTACAATTATCATGGAAAACAGTATTATTGCCCTAAGCTCATGAACTCAAACGTTAACATGGAAATCACCTTGTGACATTATTGAGGAACAAATGTCCTCTTGGAAAGGTAACTTGTTAAAGTTACCCATTATTCTCAAATATAGTGCGCTTGGTTACCTCATGTACAGGTAAACACAAATGGGATTCGTCAATCTCGATAGATCTATCCACAATATTCGTGTTCACTCGCAAGTGATTAATGGTTCATGATTAAATGATATTGGCTGTGGAGATAAAGTTAGGCAATAATATATCAGGATAGCATACAATTGGAAAAATACTTGTATTCATAGTTTATAACATGTATCTCCCCACTGGGTTTGGAAAACGTATAAAGATGGGACTATGAACTCACCTTGATAAGGTAGTTGATTGAAGTGAATAGTAATTCAAGTGGAAGTAAACAGCTTCATCACGCATGGTATTTTAAGTCCGTTTTTGGTTATTTTAGCTTGTTTTTAAAGGTAAAAGGTATGTGTAATTAAGCACATACCAAAACCATTGTTCCAAAATAGCTTAATCTTTACATCTTCTCTTCTAGGGCTTAACTAGATCATGGTTTCAAGAATTGGTTTAGTTTTGTGGTGAGTTTTAGAAGTGTGCATGTTTCGGGTATATATTGGCTAGGGACATAGCTTAGCAAAGTGTAAGGAGATGAGGAGGTTTCAGTTTACCAAGTAGGTGACAAGTAGGTCAAGGAGGTGGTGTGGTGTCGGCTTAAGGTACAAGAAGGTGACTAGGTGCTTTTGCTTGGTGCTCTAGGGTGTTAGTAAGGTGGTGACAAGGTGTGGTGAGGGCTAGCTTGCTAGGTTTTGGCTTGGTTCGACACTAGTTAAGGGGTATCGGGTTTAAGTCGACTGTGTAGAGTGAAATGGAGGGAAAGACTAGTTTAAATGTGATGCTAAATGAGTTTATAACTTGTGCTAGATAGGTTGTATGAAATCTCTATAGAAATTGGAGGGAAAATATGAAATTTGAATGTTGTGCTTTACCGGGTTGTACTTTAGGCTTAAAAGAGTTGTACTAGGGTTTTGGAGGGAAATATAATTCAAATATTATGCATTTTAACCTTGTACACTTGTATTGTATGTAAACATTACATGAAATCGGGGTTTTGATATAAACGTTAACGTATAAAATCCGTTTTATAACAACGTTATGAATGGTACGTTAAATAGATAAAGTATGGTAAAAATGGAGTTTAAAACATATTTCTTGACATATTATGACGTTTGTTTGCTATAAAAGTTGATGAAATTGGCATTGGTAGTTGCGTGAGCTCGTTTACTTTGGAAATGTAAGTTACGTTACATCATGGATGGTATAAAACAAAAATATTCCTGTGAAAATGGTTCTATTAAATATAATAGACAGATAATTACATTAAGGAAAATTATGGATTGTTATAGTCTCCCAACCTTAATGAAATCTCATCTCGAGATTTAGTTGGATGTTGGAGTGATGTTTGGAAATAGATGTGGATATTTGGCATGAATTTGATCTTAACGTTCCATGTAAATTTTGGTCCTCTTTTAGAGTTTCATCTTACTTTAACTATAGGGATGCGAATTTGTCTTTGTTGCTTGACTTCTCGTTCCATAATTTCTACGGGTTCTTCCACAAAGTTGAGTTTGTCCTCGAGCCAGAGCTTTTTCATTGGAATGACAAGGGATTCGTCAGATAGGCATTTCTTTAAATTAGAAACGTAGAAGGTACTGTGGACATTACTGAGTTCTTCAGGAAGCTTAATTTGTATGCCACTGGGCCGACCCTTTTAAGGATCTTAAATGGTCTAATGTACCGGGGGTTAAGCTTTCCTTGCTTTCCGAAACGGATGATACCTTTCTGAGGTGACACTTTCAACATAACACGATCTCCAACTTTTAATTCCAAAGGCTTTCTCCTTACATTGTCATAACTCCTTTGCCATTCTCTTGCAGCTTGCAAGCGTTGTCGAATTTGTACTATCTTTTTAGTGGTTTCATGGATTATCTCTGGTCCTATGAGTTGAACATCTCCATCTTTGGCCCATCAGATAGGTGATCGACACTTTTGACCATAAAGTGCCTCGAATGGTGCTGCCTTAATACTGACATGGTAACTGTTATTGTAAGAAAATTCTACTAGTGATAAGTGTCTCTCCCATCCATTTCTAAAATCTATAACACAGGCTCGAAGCATATCTTTGAGTGTTTGGATGGTTCTCTCATTTTGTCCATCAGTCTCGGGATGATATGCCATACTCATGTCTAATTGAGTACACAAAGCACTCTGCATTGACTGCCAGAATCTGGATGTAAAATGACTGTCACGATCCGATATGATGGATATCGGCACTTCATGCCGTGAAACTATTTCCTTTATATACAACCTTGTATGGGTTTCCATACTATTTGTCGCTCTGGTGGGGATAAAATGTGCTGATTTGGTAAGGCGGTCTATAATGACCCAAATTGTGTCATGTCCACTTGATGTTTTGGGTAGTTTTGTAACGAAGTCCATCGTTATTCTTTCCGATTTCCATGTAGGGGGTCTTTCCCTTCCCATTGTCATTCCATGGTAGGTATGGCTCTGGGTTTTGTATTAAGTAAAGTGTCCAGATTGCTTCTTTCTTTTCGCTGACATTTCCTTCTCTTTAAAAAAACACTTGAGCATGATAAACAAAAACAACTTGGCCAATCAAACTCCAAAAGGCGCATAAATCCCAAAACGATGAAATCTGGGTGGGGTCCACCCCAATAGTCTCTCTAAGATCCATTATACATTTTGTCAGCAGAACCTATTGGTTGGATGGAATACTTTGCTATTATGGTATTCATCAAGCATGAACAATCCCCTCAAATATCCCTACTAAAGAAAGGAGGTAAGCCCAACTTCGATACGATGAGAACAAAGCTGGGTTCAATTAGCCTTCATGTTAGGCCACTAATAGAGTTTCTTTAGATCCTGCTACATCATGTCAGAACCTGGGTGAATGGAATACTTTGATTTATGGGATTCATGCATGATTAAGTCCCTCAAACCACCAAAGAATGGTAACCAACTTCGATTCTTGATAAAACGAGTTCCATCAGGATGTACTTCAAATGCTTTGTCCATTCCTCGTAGGTTCTCAGCTTCGATGTTCTCTTCTTTGATCGCCTCGATTTGGGCTTTGAGGATTTGTCATGGTAATTTTGGGTGAAGGGTCATGACTAATGCCCTAACTCGGAGTGGTTTGATTTTTTCCTTCTGGCTTAAGGCATCTGCTACAACATTTGCCTTTCCAGAATGGTAACGAATCTCACAATCATAATCTGCGAGAAATTCTAACTAACGACGTTGTCTCATGTTCAATTCTTTCTGATCAAGGATATGTTGAAGGCTTTTATGATTAGTGAACACGATACACTTTGTTCCATACAAATAGTGTCTCCAAATTTTAAGAGCGAACACTACTGCTCCCAATTCGAGGTCGTATGTAGTATAGTTCTCTTCATGAGGCTTGAGTTGTCGGGATGCATATGCAATAATTTTTTTCTTTGCATTAACACCGCTCCCGGACCTTGGAGTGATGCATCACAGTAAATGACAAAATCGTCGTTTCCTTCAGGTAATTCTATGATTGGAGCTTCACAATGCTTCTGTTTTAGCAGTTGGAAAGCTGACTTTTGGTTTTCTCCCCATATACACTTCTTGTTTTTCTGGATTAATTCAGTCAAAGGCTTTGCAATCTTTAAAAAAACCCTCGATGAATCTCCGGTAGTAGCCGGCAAGTCCTAAGAATTGGCGTACTTCTATAGGTGTGGTAAGAGGTGGCCAATTCTTAACTGCTTCAATCTTGGCGGGGTCAACGTGAATTCCTTGACTGTCAATCACGTGCCCAAGAAATTGCACGATACTGATCTAGAAATCACATTTGGAGAACTTGCCATACAATTTCTCCTTTTTGAGTAATTCCAAGATTATTCTCAGGTGATCTGCATGTTCTTCCTTGTTACGGGAGTAGATAAGAATAACATTAATGAACACTATCACAAATTTATCCAAGTATGGTTTACACATACGGTTCATGAGATCCATGAACACAGCAGGCGCGTTGGTTAAACCAAATGGCATTACTTGGAATTCATAGTGTCCGTATCGCGTTCTGAAAGCAGTCTTGGGAATATCGTCATCCCTGACTCTCAGTTAGTGATAGCATGATCTCAAGTCAATCTTTGAGTAAGTACTCGAACCCTGAAGCTGGTCGAATAAATCATCGATCTTGGGTAATAGGTAACGATACACATTCTGAAAGATCCGTCTTTCTTTTTAACAAATAAGACAAGAGCTCCCCAAGGCGAAGTACTTGGTCGGTTAAAATCTTGGTCTGCTAACTCTTGTAGTTGGTCTGATAGTTCCTACATTTCTAAAGGAGCTAATCTGTAAGGTGCTCGGGCTACTAGTGCCACTCCTAGAATTAAATTGATTTGGAATTCTACTTGGCGAACCGGAGGAAGGCTGGGAAATTAATTCGATTTGGGGGGGGGGGGATATTCTACTTGGGAACGGAGGAGCGGGTAGGTCTTTAGGAAAAACATCCGGAAATTCTCTAACTACTGGTATATCTTCCAATCATCTCTCGTCTGACTTTTTCTCCATTACTTGGGCTATGAAAATTTGACATCCCCTGGATATATACTTTTTGGTTTTAATACAGGATATAAGGCTTAGTCCAGTTTTACTTCGATCATCTCGGATGATTAAAGTTTCACCGTCGATGGGGATTTGAACTACTTTCTCGTCATAGATAATTCTAGCATGATACTTGGATAACCAATCCATACCAATGACGACGTTAAAACTACCCAGTTTAATCAGCATGAGATCAATTTCGAAGGGTCGGTTTAAGAAAATCAGAGTGCAACCCTGGATAACGGTATTAGTGCCAACTAGGTTTCCATCGACCATTTTAATGTCGTAAGTGGTATCTAGTGTAATTGATGGGATATTAAGCATAGAAGCAAGAGATATGGATACGAAACTTTTATCGGCTCCTGAATCAAATAATACTCTAGCTAAATGCTGGTTTAGAAGGAATGTACCCATGACTACGTTCGGATCTTGGTGAGCATTCTTGTCCCTCAGCATGTATGCTCTCCCATGGGAACTGTTGTTTTCTTTTGCGCACTAATTTTTATAATGTCCTTTCTACCCACAGGCATGACAAGTCACTGATACTGGTTGCAGGTTGCTTCCAGTGGCTGGCCCATTGTTCTTGCAGTTCCTGGTCTGGTGACCTACCTTGTTGCAAGTCTGACACTTGACAGTGCAAGGTCCTGTGTGATGCAGATTGCATTTCTTACACAAAGGAAGTTTTCCAGCATACCTATTGTTCTTAGATGGGGTGGCAACATAAGCCCTGACGGTTTCTTACCTTGTATTCTGTTGTTGGTGGTGATCATTGTTGCGGTTGTTATTATTGTTGTTATGGTTGTATTGGTAGTTGTTGTTCGTGAAGGTTATTCTATCATTAAACTTTCGTTTGTGATCATTGGTTCCTTGCATAGAATTGTGCTTTGTTACCTAATCTATTAACCTCTAGGTTATGGTAATGGCTTCCTCTAAAGTTTGAGGCTTTGAAGCGGTAACATTTCCTTCAATGCTTCTGGGTAATCCCCCGATAAAGACTTCCATAAGTTTCTCAGAATTTGGTACCATAGTTGGACATAAGATTGCCAACTCCTAGAATCTTCTAATGTAAGTGTTGAGGTCATTCCCTTTTAAAGTCAGATTGTAAAATTCATCTTCTATTTTCTTGACCTTGGTTCTAGGACAATACTTCTTTATTAAGAGCTTTTTAAATTCGGACCAGGGAATTTTGTAGGCTTCCTCTATTCTAATAGGCTGGACGAATGAATTCCACCAGGATAAAGCTTCCTCAGTTAGAGTACCAGTAGCAAATTTCACTTTACAGTCCTCGATACAGTTACTATAGAGAAATACCGATTCAGTTCGTTCAAACCAACGGATGAGATCAACAACCCCTTCCGTACCTTTGAAAGTGAAAGGTTGGCAGCTCATAAACTCTTTGTAGCTACATTTTCTTGCTACAGGAGTTTCTCTTTGTCCGATGTTCCTATTGGTATTATCAGTATTTGTCATGGTAGCAGCTTGTGCTTCTAGAGCTGCGACAACACTATCAACAACTAGTTTCTTGATGGCGGCCTGAGTCATGGCTGGTGCTGTAGATGTTGATGTCCTCTTGGGAGCCATTCTATTAACATTTTACAAGATAACACAAAATAAGAATCCATACAATGATAGAGTCATATCACAAGTCTTTGTATAATAATCAAAATTTTCATAAATAGTGATATTGATATCATTTGACATAGATACTTATTTGGTACAAGTTCTAACAAAGAAATACACATCCTTTGATATTATATTGTTGGATATAATGGAAAATTTTGGAATCTAGGACTTCCAGAGATGGACACTTTAACAAGCATCTAGCTCATTAGGTTTCTCAAGGACTGGTTCACTTCTCAGTGGTCGATAATTCACATAGCAGCGGAAGCTAATATGAGGTATTACTTCATGAATCAACAGTCATAATCATAGAAAACGACTCATAAAGAGACGTTTGGAAAATTTAGTTATCATTAAATAACTTATCAGAGTTTTACAAAAGGAGGTCCCAAAATACATTTAAAACGTAAAGGTTGAGTGATAACAAGTCTAGACGCCTTCAAGTCCATGTCACTCCGTGCCTTAAACTTCTTAGTTACCTAAGATAAACATGCTAAAAAGGATCAACACAAAGGTTGAGTGAAATTCACAGTGTTTAAAATATAATGGTTGAATACAAGTCATCATCAGTGGTAATAATTGTACAATTACAATTATCATGGAAAATAGTATTATTGCCCTAAGCTCATGAACTCAAACGTTAACATGGAAATCACCTTGGTGACATTATTGAGGAACAAATGTCCTCTTGGAAAGGTAACTTGTTAAAGTTACCCATTATTCTCAAATATAGTGCGCTTGGTTACCTCATGTACAGGTAAACACAAATGGGATTCGTCAATCTCGATAGATCTATCCACAATATTCGTGTTCACTCGCAAGTGATTAATGGTTCATGATTAAATGATATTGGCTGTGGAGATAAAGTTAGGCAATAATATATCAGGATAGCATACAATTGGAAAAATACTTGTATTCATAGTTTATAACATGTATCTCCCCACTGGGTTTGGAAAACGTATAAAGATGGGACTATGAACTCACCTTGATAAGGTAGTTGATTGAAGTGAATAGTAATTCAAGTGGAAGTAAACAGCTTCATCACGCAACTAGAGCTCGAATAGGTCGAAAATGATGAAATGGGTCAAAATGGCTTAGAGATGAATCAAGAACTCCTTTCTTCTTAAACCTTGGTTTCAAAATAGCTTAATCTTTACTTCTTCTCTTCTAGGGCTTGACTAGATCATGGTTTCAAGAACTGGTATAGTTTTGTTGTGAGTTTTAGAAGTGTGCATGTTTCGGGTATATATAGGCTCAAAATAGGAGTGGAGGCCAAGTTCTATCGAGGGTGACTAAGGGAAGCTAGGGACATAGCTTAGCAAAATGTTAGGAGATGAGGAGGTTTTGGTTTACCAAGTAGGTGACGAGTAGGTTAAGGAGGTGGTGTAGTGTTAGCTTGGGGTACAAGGAGGTGACTAGGTGCTTTTGCTTGGTGCTCAAGGGTGTTAGTAAGGTGGTAACAAGGTGTGGTGAGGGCTAGCTTGCTAGTTTTTGGCTTGGTTCGACACTAGTTAAAGGGTATCGGGTTTAAGTCGAGTGTGTGGCTTGAAATGGAGGGAAATACTAGTATAAATGTGATGCTAAATGAGTTTGTAACTTGTGCTAGATAGTTTGTACGAAATCTCTATAGAAATTGGAGGGAAAATATGAAATTCGAATGTTGTGCTTTACCGGGTTATACTTTAGGCTTAAAAGAGTTGTACTAGGGTTTTGGAGTGAAATATGATTCAAATATTATGCATTGTAACCTTGTACACTTGTATTGTATGTAAATATTATATGTAATCGGGGTTTTGATATAAACGTTAACGTATAAAATCAGTTTTATAATAACGTTATGAATGGTACGCTAAATAGATAAAGTATGGTAAAAATGGAGTTTAAAACATATTGCTTGACATATTATGACGTTTATTTGATATAAACGTTGATGAAATTGGCATTGGTAGTTGCGTGAGCTCGTTTACTTTGGAAATGTAAGTTACGTTACATCATGGATGGTATAAAACAAAAATATTCTTGTGAAAATGGTTCTATTAAATATAATAGATGGATAATTACATTGAAGAAAATTGTGGATTGTTATACAACTTGACAACAAGAAGTTTAAAATTGGTATTGAACTCTTTTGTGAAATTCTTAGCATCTGTCGAAGAGTTCCAAACGAAGAGTTCGTAGCACCACAACCTCTTGATGAAATTGTCAACTTCATCAAATCACTGGTTTATAAAGGCTCTCTGGAATTTCTTTCTGATCTATATAGTGATCATGTGTATCAACCTTGAAGAACCTTTGCTTCCATCATCAATAGATGCTTATCTAGGAAAATTTCTTTAGATAGACTCCGACTATCAAGAGCTCAAATTTGGTGAGGTTTGTTCCATAAGAAAAATGTTGATTTTGCTAAGTTGTTGTGGGAAGACTTCCATTACAAGATTGAATATAGGCAAACAAGTGTCAAGAGACGCGAAAGTATGCCTTATCCTAGATTTACCAAAGTCATCATCCACCGCTTCCTTTCAAAACAAAAATCCATTTTCAAAAGACACGGTTTGTTCATGAACTTAATCAAGCATGATGTCGTACTAGGAAGAATGAAGTTTGTTAACAAGGGTGAAGATAATCAAAGGTATGGAATGTCAATTCCAGATTTGATGGTGAACATTGACATAAAGAATTCAAAGGCTTATCAATCTTATCTTTCTATATCTACTAGGGTTGTTATACCAAAGAAAGCAAGAAAGGGAATAAAGACTCCTGCTACTCCAAAAAAGAATGTAACTGAAAATCCTACAAGTGATGAATCTAATGATGAAGAAGAAGGAAGGTTAACTCAAAGAAGACCAACTGGTGTTATCATCAGAGACACCCTAAATGTCTCAATGAAAAAAACACTAGATCTGTCTAAAAAGCTTAAAGGTATGGAAATATTATTAGATGCTGCACACTTAGCTGCTGACACTCAAAAGACAATCAAAGTTAGCAAGAAAGGTTACAGACTCTAACATCAGACTGGAGGCTTAAGTGAAGGAGGTGATATTACACTAGAGGTTCCTGATGAGCCAAAAGGCAAGTTTATAGCTCAAGATATTGACTGGGGTTCTGATGAAGAAGAAATAATTCTTTCCATTGATGATAAAAGAACCGAATCAGAAACTGCAGTGGCTGAAACTGAAAAGTCTAATGAAGAGACATCTGATGACGATGAGATGCGTTCAGATAAAAGACTTTATACTGATGAAGAAATGCATGATGATGAAGATGTACATGATGAAGATGAGAAGTATGTTGATGCTGATAAGGAGATGCATGATGTTGAGAATGCTGATAAAGTTAAAGATGATCAAGCAATGGCTGAGACAGAAAAGGGTGTTTCTAAAAAGACAGAAGAGGAGAAAGGTAAAGATGATCAAACATGAGTTGTTAGGAATTATGTATACAAGATTTAATTATGTTTGTTATATAGTTAGTTCTGCCAGTACACTTGTTAGTACTGGTAGAAGAGTTAGCATAGTTAGTACTGGTAGTTCATTATAAGTTAGTACTGGTTATGTAATAGTTAAGTCTGCTTATGCAGAAGTTAGTTAGAGTTAGAGATATGCATGAGATATCTTAGGAAAGGATATGCATGATCTCTATACGCGTTTTGTAAAGCCCATTAGGGTTTCCTTGGTGTATAAAAGGAACCCTAGTCATAGTTAGTTGATATAGATCAACATAGATCAATAGAGATCATCTTAGCAATCATAGTCTTTGTAATCTGTAACCTAGTCAGATTCAAGTTATAATACAAAGTTTTCTTGTGTTACTTAATATTGTTCTTCTTAGCATTGTTGATTAGTTTTTGCATAATCAATAGTGTTAAATCAGTGTTTCATTATTGTTGCTTTGGATTTATCTAAAGTAGCAAACCCTTTATAAGCTAAAGGTTCAAGATATATTCAGTAAGGGATCCAACAAGTGGTATCAAAGCTTGTGTGGAAACTATGAATAAGAAGAACTCTATTGTTTGAAAAAGATCTACACTCAAACCAGTAAGATGTCAGAATAAGACACTCTTCTACCAACTATCACAGCAATGAAAATCCCTATCATCAAGAAGGGAGAATATGATATTTGGAGCATGAGAATGCATCAATATATCTGTCACACAGATCATAACTTATGGGACATAATTGTTAATGGAGATCTCAAAGAAGATCCTGCACCAACAGGAGATCAATCTGGTCCTTCTGCTACTCCTGTTCCTAAAACTGCAAAACAACTGGCTGCCAAAAGGAATCAGAAAAGAGTTAAGAGCATCTTGCTTTTAACAATACCTGATGAATATCTCCTTAAGTCTCATAATGTTCCAGATGCTAAATCTCTCTAGGCTGCAATCAAATCAAGGTTTGCAGGAAATGAAGAATCAAAAAAGATGCAAAAAAATGTTTTAAAACATCAGTTTGAAAACTTTACCACTACACCAAATGAAAGTCTGGATAAGGCTTATGATAGGTTCCATAAACTCATAAGTCAATTGGAGGTTCATGCTGCTCCAGTATCAAAGGAAGATATCAATCAAAAATTTCTAAGAATTCTTCCTCCCTCATGGAGTCAAATTGCTTTAATCATGAGAAATAAGCCAGACATAGACCAGACTGATATTGATGATCTCTATAACAACCTTAGGGTCTATGAAGATGAGATGAAAAGATATTCAAGTTCCACATCTAATTCTCAAAACTTGGCTTTTCTTTCTTCTAAGAATACAAGCAGCATTAGTACTGCTAGTGGAAATTTTGGAGTTAATACTGCTGGAGGAACTAGTTCAACAAGTCAACGTTCATCTACCCCATGTGCTGATGAAGTAATGTGCTCTTTCTTTGCACAACAGACAACCAGTCCTCAACTTGAAAATGAGGACTTGCAGCAGATTGATGAAGATGACTTGGAAGAATTGGATCTTAGATGGCAGGTGGCTATGTTAACTGTCAGGGTGAAGAAATTCATTCAAAAGACAGGAAGGAACTTAGATTTCAAAGGAAAACAACCTGTTAGCTTGGATAAGTCAAAAGTTGAGTGCTACAACTGTCACAGGAAAGGGCATTTTGCTAGGGAATGCAACTCAGGAAGGAATCAAGGGAAAAGGCCTTATGGTGATAATGGCAGGAGGAATGCATCAACAAATGAACCTTCATCACAAGCACTGGTTGCTCAAGATGGTCTAGGAGGCTATGACTGGAGCCATGATTTTGATGAACCAGTCAATTATGCTTTAATGGCCATCTCCTCTTCAAGCTCATCAAGTTCTTCTGACAATGAGGTACAAAACTGTTCTAAACAATGTCTTGAATCTTTTAAAACTCTTCAAAAGAACTATGATAGCGAAAGAGAAAAACATAACAGAGCCAGACTAGAAATTCAGGGTTATGAATTAGCCTTAGAGTCACTAGAATCTAGGATACTTGGACATGAAAAGAATGAACTGGCTTGGGGTGAAAAATATGAGTTTCAAAACTATGAGCTTAAATGCAGAGAATTAAAAATCAATAACCTAAACATGGAATTAGAGAAAGTTGTTAAGGAAAGAGATGAGTTGAATATTAAGATAGCAAAATGGGAAGAATCATCCAAAAGTCTTAATATTTTACTCAACAGTCAAATGAGTGCCCATGATAAAAATGGTTTAGGATATGGCACACAATTGAATGAAATGAGTGACAAGTCTGAAACTGATAGTGAGATCAGTATGAGTGTTTTTGAGGTCAGATCTAGTGATGAAGAGTCCACACCAGCAAATGATAGGTTTTCCAAAGCAGATGGGTATCATGTTGTTCCCCCTCCTATAACAGGGAACTTCCTAACCCCAAGAGCTGACATATCATTTGCAGGTTTAGATGAATATGCCATTAGAAAGAAAATCATTGAGTCAAAAACAACTGAGCTTAATGCTGACACTAGTAAATCTAAAACTAGTGAGACTGTAGGTAATACAAATGAAGTAAATGTTGAAAAACCTAAGTCTGTCAATGAATCAGTTGTGTCTACACCAAACATTAACAAAGATAAAGTCATCATTGAGGATTGGAACTCAGATGATGAGGATGATGTGTCTGAAGTTAGTCCTGTTAAGACTAATGAAACTCAAACAGCTAAAACTCAAGTTGATAAAATTGGTCAAACTTCTAAGAAAGCAGGAATTGGATTTAAGAAAATAAAAGCTTGCTTTGTCTGTAAGAGCACTGACCATTTGATCAAAGATTGTGATTTTTATGACAAAAAGAGCCCAGAACCTAAGCTGAAAAATATGGTCAATACTGGTCAAAGGGTGGTCAAACCAGTATGGGATAATGCTAAAAGGGTTAATCATCAAAAAATTTCAAATAAATTGAACTACCCTCAAGCAAGAAGGACTTTTGTCCCATCAGGAGTACTAACCAGAACAGGTTTGGTTAATCCTGTTAGGCCAAATGAGAAAAGAGCAGTACAAACTATTAATACTGCTAGGTCTGTTAGTGTTGTTAGACCAATTTACCCAAGAATGGACAATGTAAGACCAAGAGCCTCTTATTCACTAATCAAGAGGTCTTACTTCACAAAACCAGCTTTTAAACCTAAAGACTTAAAACAAGGTGTTAAAATCTCTAGGGTTAAAAATATGAATACTACTGGGACAAGAATAATAGTTAATACTGGTAAGGGTAAGATGGAAAATGCTCTTAAGAAGTCAAGGTAGGTTTGGAGGCCTAAGGGAAATTACATGGATCATGAGTCCAAAGAAAATGAATCTTTCATACTCAAGAAGTTTGAGTATGTTGGCCCAAAAGGGATTTCCAAGTCTGTGGTGACTTGGGTCCCTAAGAGATACTAATTTCTCTTACTCTTGTGCAGGGCAACCCAGAGATTGTCTTACAGGATTATGCAGTGGTGGATAGTGGTTGCTCTAGCCATATGACTGGCAACAAAGCTTATCTTTCAGACTATGAAGATTATAATGGAGGCTTTGTGGCTTTTGGATGTGAACCCAAAGGAGGTAAAATAACGGGTAAAGGTAAAATCAGAACTGCTAATTTAGACTTTGATGATGTCTAATTTTGTGTAGAACTTAAGTGTGGTGTTGACAAGGAAATAAATTAAGTCATTTTTTCTGTCACTGATGCCCTTATTCTTGTAAACATAGCTTTAAGCTTCTTGATGAAAGTCAAGTTGTACTTAGAGCTTCTAGACAGAATGATGTGTACAGCTTGGATTTAAAGAACATTGTTCCTTCTGGAGGTATAACTTGTTTATATGCAAATGCAACATCATATGAGTCTAAATTATAGCACAGGAGATTAGGTCATGTAAATTTCAAGAATATAAACAAACTTGTTAATGGACACCTAGTTAGAGGCCTACCTTCTAAAGTTTTTGTGAATCACCACACTTATGTTGCCTGCAAGAAGGGTAAGCAACATAAGGTCTCCTGTAAGGCCAAGTTAGGAAGAACCATCAGAAAGCCCTTAGAATTACTTCATATGGATTTATTTGGACCTGTCTCAGTAGAAAGTATTAATAAGAAAAAGTACTATTTGGTTATGACTGATGATTTTAGCAGAATTAGTTGGGTATTTTTTTTAGCTACCAAGGATGAAACAATTGAGCTCCTTTGTAAATTTATCATAGGCTAGAAAACCAATTGAATCATAAAGTTAAAATCATTAGATGTGATCATGGGACAGAGTTTAAGAACTATGTATTGATGAATTTATGTGCTAAGAAAGGGATTGATAAAATGGGAGGTTTAGTGTGGCTGGGAAAATCCTCAACAGTAATGGTGTTACATAAAAAGAAAAAATTTGGACCCTAATTGAGCCTACTAGAACTTCTTGCTAGCAGATCACTTTTTACATCCCATTTTGGGCAGAGGCAGTGAATACTGCTTGCTATGTACTGAATAGGGTATTAGTGACCAAACCTTAAAATAAGACACCTTATGAACTACTAATAGGTAAACCACCTAGTATTAGTTTTATGAGACCTTTTGGGTACCCCTTGACCATTTTGAACACCTTAGATCCCTTGGGCAAATTTAATGGGAAATTTGATGAAAGATATTGTTCTTTTAAGGGGTACATCTACTACTAGTAAGGCTTTAGAGTCTACATCTAAGAACCAAAAGAGTAGAAGAGAAATGACATTGTTTCCTTGAAGATCAACTAATGTCGCAGGAATTGTTCCGTTTGGATGATTGTTCTGATTTTCTATCCAACACATTGATGTTATTTCCTGTTTAGTGTGGAAAATCAGGTTAATGTGGATGCCAGGTACTTAAGAATCTTATGTTGCAGGTTCATCAGGAAAGATAAAAGAACCTACTCAGGGGTTCTTATACTTTCCTATACATCATCATGGGGTCCACCAAGGTATTTCACGTGACTATTTAGTAATACATTTATTATCGGATTTAAACTTGTAAAATTAGGACAATGTTTATAATGAAACGAATCATATAAATACTTCTATTCATAAATTTAACGTTGTTTAACAATATCCTTTTTCCAAATAATAAAATTGATCAATTGCAATGATAATTTCTAGTTGTCGAATCTGACTTCAGATAAGACTATCATACTTGTTGACAAGGCATAGGATTTCATTAACTAGTTTTGATCTTTCAGAATTTTGGAATACTTATTTCAAGGAATGTCATATAAGAGAAGTTCGTGTATTATTATGATGATGTTTGGTCGTATATATCCAATATCTTGTCCACACTATATCTAATATTCGTGTTGGTGTGACATCAACTTATTGACAACAATCATCTTTCACAGCTTCCAAAAGTGTAAAGCATTCTTATTCTTTAATGTATAATGCAACTATGCTCTCAGTTGAGCACAACTAGTTTACATGGTCATCATCAAAAATGAAATCATACCATGACTAGTATTGAGTGTCATCTCAATTTAATTTAGCATCCGTGTATACAACACAACCCTATGCTTTTAAAATCCGTAAACAATAAATATTCTCTTAATAATGTTTGACACCTCATGAACTACAAGTTCATTGGTTATTCTAATAGCATAATAAATTATTGCAATATATATTCTTAGATTTTCATTACTATGGACAAATCCATAATCTAAGAAGATTTCCATAACCAAATATATTTTATTAATATATTCAATTCAATGATTATCTAATAACTTTTGATTAAATACTAATGTTGTCAAATCATCTTGAATTTTGTATGATACAACTATTCCTATACATAATATACTTAATGAATATTTTAGTCTGACTTAAGATTTCATTCATGTTCTATCATATCAAAAGATATACATCCATTAAGACTTTCTAAATGGTATGTCAAATTATGTTAGATTTATATACCGCCCATATGTCATAGCCTAAATAAACATTTTTTGTCAAGGTTGTACATTCAATTTCTTAAATATTTCAGGTAAACGGAAACCTGAACATATACTCCATATTAGCCTTTTTGAAATACTCTGGATTTTTATCTTAATTATTTTTAGAATTCAAATCAAGTTAATTTGTTTTAATATTAACCTTAAGGATTATTACTTTAGAGGCTTACAATAATCCATACTTGGATTCTTTGCCATTTGCTACACTTCATAAAGATTTATCAATTCATAAAACTCCTTTTGTTTGATAAACTGTCCTCGCAATAATAGTAATCATTCAAGGAAGAGTTTTAAATTTATTGCCATATTTCTTTCTATATGAACGTTATGAAATCAATCATACTTTATTATACTTAATGTTGCATTGAAGAATATTTAATCATAATTAATTGGCTGAGTTGATTAAAATCCATCTTAATAATGCATTTAAATATGTTATACAACATTTGTCCATATGAGTTTGATACCTAGAACATTACCACTTAAGGTTTTTTCTTTTAAGAAAAACTCATTATACTTCATTGTCTAAAAGTATAAGTTAAAGATTAATCTAATTCAAAATTGATTTTCTCTGTGGGACAACATCTTAACATTCATTAGTTAAGTCTTTGTAAATTCAAAATTCAACAATGTAATTTAATGGGTAACCATGATACCGAATTTAATAAAGTTAATAATGCTCTTTAATAGTTCCCCATGATCCCGCTGACTGCATATTTCCTCATTGTTTTGTATAATCATTTTATCAATCAATGTAAATTGTGTAATCCTTGGGATCTTTGAATAGTTTTATATAATTTTGTGGTTTTACATTTTAAAGCCTCGATTTGATATTATACCTAGTGGTTTAAGAAGGTTATGTATTTTGTATTTTTTTTATCCTTTTAAGATCTAAAAATGCTCCCACTTGCTTGTTGTATATTTTAGACACTTCTACTAATGTCTTTGCATTGTTGAGGGAACTATTACAGATACATTGACAGTTCCCGAGTATAGTTTGGCTAATTTCATTCTTCATAAAGAATGTTAACCAAAATTTTAGAACTTCAATTTATTAAGACTTAATGGGATGTATCAAATTCCATATGATGATGTCCTTATAAAACATTCTTGGTGGGAGGTTTTATTGAGTTCATTCTTGATTACACTATTTTCAATTCCTTGACTTGATTTTGGGGTACAAATATTTCAAGTTTTCTATTCAAAAATAATTCCAAACAATTTGATTCAAAAACTCTAGACATACATGAAAAGTGGTTTATTCTATGAGTAATTTTATTGTGAGATTTCACAATCTTTTAAATTACTTATTATCTCTTAGGTTTCATACTACATGTAGTGTCATCCTAATTAATTGTATAGTAATTTAAAAAACCTGTTTGCATGCAATAATGTATATGGGCTTTAACTGGTTCAGAACTCTTGGTAAATATCTTTTCAAGAGATTAACATGTAAAACTATAATTATTTTGCACTTTGAATAATTCCAAAGATCTTGTTCTATGTCATAGCCGAAACCATATAATTACTTTATGTTATAAGTCTTTCGTCAATTTAAAGGAATTCTTGTTTATTTAATTTTCAATAATAACATAACTTTTTTATCTAATAATTATGAACATCAACTTCTTGGCTTAAATAGTAATTTCAAGTTATCAGATTCTTCATTATTAGGGGACATTCAGAGATATATAATTTTACTTGAAGCAGTCTTTAAATCAAGATTACTTCATTATTTTGGACATTCTAAAAATACATAAACATTTTACTTGAAGTAGTCTTTATTTCATATCTTGACATATGTTTTGTACCTTACGGTTAAGAGAACCTTTAATCATATTACCCTAATCATATTGTTATTGTTATGTGTTGTACCTTGCACACAATAAAGATTTCTCCCACTTGTGCATGGCACGACATCATACATGTAGTCAAGCAACACGACATTTGTTTGTTTATGTGGACAATATGATAGTGTCACGGATATTAATGTTACAAGTAGATATAGAACCACTTTGTTTAATAAGAAATAGTGCATGACTATACTTAAAACCATGAGTGTGTATAGTTGGAAAACTATATATTATCTTAAGACAAGCAAGAAATAATCTAGGTTACTACCAAGATAATAAACCTTGTAGCTCCCACTGAATTAGACAACATTACATTAATGTCTTGTTCAGAAATAAATCACGATGCTCCTACTGGATTTGACAACATTGTAAGTGTTACATAACCAGTGAAAACAAATAGTGATCTATTTATTTTCCAACTTTCTGTGAAATCTTAATTAGTAGCAATGTACTTGGATTTCAAAATTTCTACTATGTAGATGATGGACTATCCATCAATGCTATTTATTAACTTGAAAATTGGGCATGCAATTTCCTCCTTAATTTGATTAAAGCAAATAACTAGATAAATCATGCTAGTTTGCCTTTACCAATTTTGCGGTAGTATTGGTATTTCCTAATCAAAAACTCATAAAGCATCTTACATTAAGATGTTATCATTTGATAGCTTTAAGAACATGTTCTCTAGTTATCCAAATGTCTTATATGTTTCAAAGTATTCACCACCGAATAAGGGTGATGAAATCTATATGAAAATATAAGTTATGCAATCTTTCTCATCTAATCTTCTCTCTAATCAACTGATCTCTCTCTCTAGCATCTCTTTCTAAATCTTGTGTAGGTAATTCACTTCAAGAAAGGAATTGCCAAATACGCAAAGATGTCATTTTTCATCATCATTCTTACTCTTCTACAATCCTTTGCGAAGATGTCATTTTCTTCATCATATAGTTTTCATAATTTTTTTTATATATAAGTGGCACAAACTAACCATGTTGGTAGGTTTAAGCTTTCAAACTTTGATCCAAGATCCGCTATAAAACCAAGAAAATAACTAGAGATTCGCAATCATAAAGGATTGAAGTAGGCAAATAAACTTCACTAGGGATGATGCAAGCTTGTCTTTTTGGGATGAATGAAGTTAAACTCCAAGGACACACCCTTTTTGCTTTGACAAAAGGGGGAGAAGAGTGTAAACAAAGAAGGTAATGTAAAGGTAGTAAGCGGATACAAGTAACTTTACATCTTATGATATATTATGTTTACACATTTGTTTGTCATCATCAAAAAGGGGGAGATTGTTTAGTGGCAAATATTTTCGATAATTAATCTACACATTCACTTTTGATTGAAATGACAAACATGTAACTTGGTACTACATAACGTAAAATGTAACAAGTAACTCGTCATCAAATTTATCTCAACATACAATCAACAACTCCGACGTCTTAATCCATCGTATTTACAACACAGGTTTCTACATGTTTGTTATGTGGCCATATATGATCAAACCTCAATTTCACATTTGCATCTACAAGTATTTTATTTAAACATGTAAACTTTATTTTGACAAGCACTCAACTAGACATTTTACTTTACAAAAGTTTACTTTCACTATAAATAATACAATTTATTTTTTTAGGAAAATAGAATAGAAAATGACTTTTTACATCATGCATTACATCATCTAAATCTGAAAAAAATCTCTCCAAGATTACATAATATCTTTCAAGATTTTGCAAATCAAAATTTGGATTTTGTTACTGTAGGCCGGATTCGCCAATGCCATTGGGTTTTCAAACCGGTACCATTGCTATAGTGTCGCAGGTGCCATTCAGCTTTTTCTATAGCAAAGATGATTTTTCCACCCCGTTTTTTCATCCACTCAAAACATACACTTTACACGTCCTTTTACATACACTTTCTCTCTAGTTTTAGGACATTTAGATATGTAGAAACACACTCATTAATCACTTCCATTTTGCATAGATCATAAAATCTTCTAACTTTCATTTTGTTGTAAGCATACTTCTATGATGATCCACCAAAGCAAGCCTTGAAGATCTTGCCCTTTCCATCCACCACCAAGCATATACATATGAAGATCCACATAATTAGAGATCTCATCATCATCATCATCATCATCCATTTGAAGGCTTCCATTAATGGAAGTTTATTTAGATTAGGCATTTGTATCCATTAGACACATTGTCTTGGATCATCATTGTAATCACATTTTGTATCACCAATGAGGGGGGGGGGATAAATGGTTTACGTGTTTGCGCCATAAAACACATGATTTCCATTTTGGTTTGGGTTGGTTCTACCCGGTGTGTAAGGACTCGGTATCTAGCTTTGTACCGGATAAAGTGTAAGCGATGATGGGTTGGTTCTACCCGGTGTGTAAGAACACGGTATTTAGCTTTGTATCGAAAAAAGTGTAAGCAACATTGTGTAAGGTTTTCTCCGCCAAGAAGGGAGATGTTGATCTAGTGAAGTAACTCTCAAGTTGGGTACTTGGGGAGTGGAGTAGGCGGAGAGGACTCCGTACCGAACCACAATAATCCATACGTGTCAGTTTGCATTTCCTCTTACATTTTGCATTACCCTTTATTTACATTTATGTCTTTACATTTTTTCTTGCATAATATGCTTGTTGTGTGTTGATTGTGATCATGAATGCATCGCATAGTCTAAACATCTTAGTTGCGGAAAAGTTAAGGCTTAGTACGTGTGAGCTTTGTGTTTAAACTATTGTTTGATATGTACTCTTGATGTTTATGATAAGTTGTTTGTGACTACTTGGTTATTCTATGCATATTCATAAAGACATGAATATGTTGGTACTTTTCATATAACGTCGCGTTGATCGGATTGATACGAAAAGTTTTTGATTAAAAAAAAAACTATTCCACCCCCCCCCCCCCCCCACATCCCCCCCCACATACCCCTCTACCTACATTTTCTACACTCATCAAAAGAAACTATAATATGAAAAGAGAAAAACATAGAGAGCCCAGACTAAAAATTCAGGGTTATTGAGTAGCCTTAGAGTCTCTTGAATCTAGAATAATTAAGACATGAAAAGATGAACTACTTTGGGGTGAAAAATATGAGTTTTTCAAAACTATGAGCTTAGTGCAGAGAAGTAAAACCAACAAACTTATAATGTAACTAAAAAAGATGTTAAGGAAAAGAGATGATTTGAAAGTTAAGATAGAAAAATGGGAAGAATCATCCAAGGATCTTAATAAATTACTCAACAGTTAAATGAGTGCTAAAGATAAAAATGGTTTAGGATATTAGATGAAATAAGTAACAAGTCTGAAACTGATAGTGAGATTAGTATGAGTGTTTTTTGGGACAGATCAAGTGATGAAGAGCTCACACCAGCAAATGATAGGTTCTCTAAAGCAGATAAGTATCATGCTATTCCCCCTCCTATAACAGGGAACTTCCTAACCCCAAGCTGACATATCATTTGCAAGTTTAGATGAATATGCCATTAGGAAGAAAATAATTAAGTCAAAAACAACTGAGCCAAAAGATGATACTAGTGAATCTAAAACTAGTGAGACTGTAGGTAAAACAAATGAAGTTGAAAAATCTAAAACAAAGATTAACAGAGATGAAGTTATCATTAAGGATTGGAACTCAAATGATAAGGATGATGTGTCTGAAGTAAACACAATTAGTCCTGTTAAGACTAATGAGACTCAAACAGTTAAAACTCAAGTTGATAAAATTGGTCAAATTTCTCAGAAAGAAGGAATTGGATTTAAGAAAATAAAAGCTTGCTTTGTCTGTAAGAGTACTAACCATTTGATCAAAGATTGTGATTTTTATGCCAAAAAGAGTCCAGAACCTAAGCTGAAAACTGTGGTCAATACTGGTCAAAGGGTGGTCAAACTAGTATGGGATAATGCTAAAAGGGTAAATCACCAAAAAATTTCAAATAAATTGAAATACCCTCAAACAAGAAGGACTTTTATCCCAAAAGGAGTACTAACCAAAACAGGTTTGATTATCATTGAACCTAATGGGAAGAGAGCAGTACATACAGTTAGTATCTACTAGACCCTATTTAGTAAACCTGCTAGCCTATTAGTACTGCTAGGCCTGTTAGTACTGCTAGGCCATTTGCCCCAAAAATAGCACAAACTGGTAGTGGCTATTGAGAACCACATTCACCCAAAGAACGGACAATGGTAAGACCAAAGAGCCCCTATTCACCAATAAGAGGTGTTACTTATGGCACAAAGACCAGCTGTTAGACCTAAAGACTTAAAACAAGATGTTAAAACTTCTGGGGTTAAAAATATGACTACTGTTGGGACAAGAGCAGTAGTTAATACTGGTAAGGGTAAGATGGATAATGCTCTTAAGAAGTCAAGATGGGTTTGGAGGCCCAAGGGAAATTACATGGATCATGAGTCCAAAGAAAAAGGATCTTTCATACTCAAGAAGTTTGAGTATGTTGACCCAAAAGGGATATCTAAGTCTGTGGTGACTTGGGTCCTTGGATCCCTAAGAGATACTAATTCTCTTACCTTTTGTGCAGGGCAATCCAGAGATCTTGTTACAGGATCATGCAGTGGTGGATAGTGGTTGCTCTAGCCATATGACTGGCAACAAAGCTTATCTTTCAGACTATGAAGATTTCAATGGAGGCTTTGTGGCTTTTGGAAGTGATCCCAAAGGAGGTAAAATAACGGGTAAAGGTAAAATCAAAACTGCTAATTTAGACTTTGATGATGTTTACTTTGTAGATGAACTTAAGTTTAATCTTTTCTCTGTCTCACAAATGTGTGACAAGAAAAATAGTGTCCTTTTTACTGAGTCTGAATGCCTTATCTTGTCTCCTAGCTTTAAGCTTCTTGATGAAAGTCAAGTTGTTCTTAGAGCTCCTAGAAAAGATGATGTGTACAGCTTGGATTTAAAGAACATTGTTCCTTCTGGAGGTATAACTTGTTTATATGCAAATGCAACAGCAGATGAGTCTAAATTATGGCACAGGAGATTAGGTCATGTAAATTTCAAAAATATAAATAAACTTGTTAAAGGTCACCTAGTTAGAGGTTTACCTTCAAAAGTTTTTGTGAATGACCACACTTGTGTTGCCTGCAAGAAGGGTAAGCAACATAAGGCCTCCTGTAAGGCCAAGTTAGATAGAATCATCAGAAAGCCCCTAGAATTACTTCATATGGACTTATTTGGACCTGTCTCTATAGAAAGCATCAACAAGAAAAGGTACTGCTTGGTTGTGACTGATGATTTCAGCAGATTTAGTTGGGTATTTTTCTTAGCTACCAAGGATGAAACATCTGAAATCCTTTGTAATCTTATCATAGGCTTAGAAAAACAATTGAATCATAATGTTAAAATCATTAGATGTGATAATGGGACAGAGTTTAAGAACTATGTTATGAATGAATTCTGTGCTAAGAAAGGAATCAAAAGGGAGTTTAGTGTAGCTAAAACTCCACAGCAGAATGGTGTTATAGAAAGGAAAAACAGGACCCTAATTGAGGCAACTAGAACTATGTTAGCAGACTCACTTTTACCTATCCTATTTTGGGCAGAGGCAGTTAATACTGCTTGCTATGTACTGAATAGGGTATTAGTGACCAAACCTCAAAATAAGACACCTTATGAACTATTAATAGGTAAATCACCTAGTATTAGTTTTATGAGACTATTTGGGTGCCCCTTGACTATTTTGAACACCTTAGTTTCCTTAGGCAAATTTGATGGGAAATCTGATGAAGGTTATTTGCTTGGATATTCTACCTCTAGTAAAGCCTTTAGAGTATACAACAAAAGGACCAAAAGGGTAGAAGAGAATCTGCACATTAATTTTCTTGAAGATCAACCAAATGTGGCAGGAACTGGTCCTAAATTATTGTTGATCTTGATTTTCTCACCACTTCAATGAATTATATTCCTGTTAGTGTAGAAAATCAGGTTAGTGCGGATGCAAGTACACAAGATTCTTCTGTTGCAGGTTCATCAGGAAAAGATAAAGGACCTACTCAGGAATACATACTGCTTCCACTACAACCTCATAGGACAAGGATTCCAGTAAAGGATGTTGTTCAAGATGTACAAGCATAACATGGTCGCTTTCCTGAAGAAACCCAATGAAAGTGTTGGTTTCACTGAGGTAGTGGATTTTCTTAAAGGTACATCTCTACAGGTTGGCCTGAAATCATAATCCTATATCTATAACTCCCTAGTCAAACAGTTCTGGAAAACTTACCTACTGTTAGAAACACTGCAACGGGACTCTACAATTTAGTAGATCTATAGACTCTTAAGGTATATTTATTTACTGAGGCATTTGTAGATGTAAACTACATTTGGCAGATGCTATGGGAATTTACATAATTTTTTTGGATGCTGAAATATTATGCTGGATTTAGCCACATTGGGTATGTTATCTGAGGATAAATTAACTTTTTGGAAAAAGAATTTTACACCCCAATAGAAATTTTTAATCCATCATATTTTTACACTGCATAAGCCCTAAGTCTGGTGGATGAGATCAATTTGGTAGTACTATTGCTACTGCATTAATCTGTCTATCTAGCAATAGGGTTTATAATTTTTCTATAATGATTTTTGATGGGATAGTTCATAATTTAGAGAGTAATTCAAAAATTTTAACGTATCCAAGGTTTTTACAAATTATTTTGGATATTACAACTGAAAATACAGGAAGGTATTAGCCCCAACTTTGACCAAAAAGCTTTTTGCAAACATGAAAAGGGGTTTTGCAGGGGATATTGTACCATTGCTGCCTGCTATGTTGGTAGGGGCAGCTATGGATCAAAGTGAAGGCTCAGCACAACCAGCTGAACCCCATCCCACACCTGTTGATCCAATACCATCCACATCCCACTCACCTCCTCCATCACCACAATATCAATCACCACATCATTCACCACCTTAACCATCACCTCATTTTTTACCACCAAGGTCCTATGAAGCACCTCTCCCTGAAGGTACACATCAGGAAGTGCTGAGGACAGTGTGCCTCAAAGGAATTGTTGGTACTTGTTACCTAAGTTGGTGACTAGGATTAATAGTTTTGAAGAAAGAATTGAAGGACACCAAACAGACACTAGGGAATGCTGTGCTTAAATTGGTAAAGAAGGTGAAATCTCTGGAAACAGCTTTGAAGAGGAAATCCAATAAAGTACTCATATCTGAATCAGAGGGTGAAGAATAGTGATTAGGGGAAGGAAGTTTCAGGAATAATGATGATGATCCTCTAGTTTCCTTTGGTCAGGGAATCTATGAACGAGAAGTCCCCCCTACTCTCAAACAAATTTTGTCACTCCTACAAAAGCTTTAGGGGAGGCTCAAGAAGAAGAAATCAGTCCTACAATCTTAGAGGCAGCTAAAACATTGTCAAAGGTTGCTTCTCAGGGTGTTAGCAAAGAAAAATCAACTAATAAGGGCAAGAGATACAGGAGGAGAGCAAGGTCTATGGCTAAAAAGATTGATACTGGATTAGATGCTCGAGAAGAGATTTAAATACTGGCAGAGAAGACATGTTAATACTGTATGAAGAAGTTAGTATGGTAGTATCTAAAGTTGATTCTGTACTGTAATAAAAGGGTCAAAGGGAAGGGAAGGCTCCAATGGTTTCCCCCGAAGAGGGATATCAGGGCTACTCATAAAATAAAGAAAACAATGAGGGACAAGAGGAAGTTGGATTGGAAGAAGCTATAAAGTTGCAAGCTCAACTAGATGAAGAAGTTGCAAAGCAGATTCATTTTGATAAAATAGTAGCTCAAAGAATGGCAGAAGAGGAAGCTTTATCAGAACAACAAAAGAAAAGAAAAGCTCAAGTTTAATTTGAAGCTCAGTTTTATACTGAAGAAGACTGGGATGCTATTAGATGCAAGCTAGAAGCAAATACAGAGTTGTTAAAAGATGTATTAGGACAAGATTTGCCTGAACAAGATTTTGCAAAAAGAATGGTAGATATAGTGAATCAAAGAAAGAAACACTTTGCTGAGGAAAGAGCTAAGGCAAAGAGAAACAAACCTATGACTTAGTCACAGTTAAGGATCTATATGTCAAACTATCTTATGAATCAAGGAACTTGGAAGCTTTCTCAGTTAAAGAAATTGAAGTTTGAAGAAATTAAAGAAGAGTTTGATAAGTTAGTTCAGCAGATTAATATTTTGTCTATAAATCGTGATAGCTTACTAAGGTAAAATGAAAGATTTGAGAGGACGCTTCAGACAAAAGACTTCAATGAAACTAATGGATTGATGATAAAAGATGTTCCAGCTGTTGGAGAAAAAGTTGTGAGTAAAGGAAGAAGAGCAAGTAAAAAGTAACAGGAAAAGAAAGAAGCAAAAGGCTAGAATGGGTATATAATGTTGACATGAGTGCCAGAAGATTCAGGAAACTGTTAAAGAGGAATCAGTAGATGCTATATATCCTACTCTTTGACTACAAAATTTGTTTAGTGTGGCAAATTGGACAGATATTTAGCAGGTCAAGAAATGTTTATCAGATAATAAGAGTAAATGGAGCTGATACAGTCTACATAAGCTTTGGAGCTATGATCAAAGACTTCACAAGAGAGGATCTTATAGAGTTGTATAGGTTGGTAATGCAGAAGTATGGAACAAATAGGCCTGAAGATGTGTATGACAGAGTGCTTTGGAGTGATCTCAGGACTATGTTTGATCCACCTCTTATTGAAGATGCTATTTGGAGCTTACCACTTCAACAAAAGATGGTTAGTTGGAGATATTATGATAAGTGTGAGGTACATTGCTTAACTTTGGAGGCATGCACAATCTATATGTTAGCGGATAGAAAGTATCCATTGTCAAAAGAAGCTTGCCAAGTGATGCTGAAAATGAAGCTTCTAGATGGAAAAATGAATGAAGTTTGTTATAAACTTTTGAAGATGATTGAGAAGCAAGCTGGGATTAGAAAGTGATGAAGTTATCAGTAGCAGTGGGCATGTTTTTGGAAACTGTGGACTATTATGGAAGTGAGAAGGGTTTGGGTGTTGGCTAACCACCACACAACAAATGGTTATCAGTTCACCATGCTTAATAGGCATAAGGACTGGCTAGTCCAAAGCAAACGGCTTTGGTAAAGACTTCTCAAATCCGTTTATGGTTGACAGTTTACCAAAAACTGTATGGTAATCAATGCACCATAGTATTGCACTAAAGCATTGGCTACTCCAGAGCAAACGGCTACTGGTAAAGAGAATTCAAATCCGTTGATAGCTGATAGTTTGCTAAAAACTATAAGGTTATCAATGCACCTTGTTACTACAATGAAGCATTGACTAGTCCATAGCAAACGGCTCATGGTAAAGACATATCAAATCCGTTGATGGCTGGTAGTTTGCCAAAAACTATAAAGCCAACTTAGTTGGATGTTGCTGTGTAGCTGTGAAGAGAAGACAAAGACTAAAAGACAAAGTATGATCTGGTTTTTCAAAGAACATCAAACAGATCATCATTCAAGAGAAGCTAAGGACTTGAAGACATGCTTGGATACAATTCTCAAAAGCCCAAACTAAAGACATCTGAAGAAACTTGAAGTTAACAAGTGAAGTTCAAGTTTAGGGGAGGATTGTTAGGAATTTTGTATAACAGACTTAATTCTGTTAGTATTATAGTTAATTCTGCTAGTATAATAGTTAGTACTGGTAGAAGGTTTATCATAGTTAGTACTGGCAGTATTAAATAGTTAATACTGTTTATGTAATAGTTAAGTCTGCTTACGCAGAAATTAGTTAGAGTTAAAGATATGCATGAGATATCTTAGGAAAAGATATGCATTATCTTTATACGCGTTTTGTAAAGCCCATTAGGGTTTCCTTAGTCTATAAAAGGATCCCTAGGCATAGTTAGTAGACATAGTTCTACAGAAGATCATAGAGATTAATATAGTAATCATAGTTTGTAATCTATAACTTAGGCAGATTTAAAGTTCAATATAAAAGTGTTTTGATTGTGTTCTTCTTTACATTGTTGATTAAATTCCGCGTAATCAATAGTGGTTAATCATTGTTTCATCATTGTTACTTTAGATTTATCTAAGGCAACAAACCCTTTACAAGCTAAATGTTAAGATCCATTAAGCAAAGGGATCCTACAAAACTTGTAAACTCAATCAGAAAACCCTTACATATGCTTCATATGGGCCTATTTGGTCCTACAAATGTTAAGAGTTTAATGAAAAAGTCTTATTGCCTAGTTGTCATTGATGACTTTAGTAGATTTTCGTGGGTATTATTTTTGGCCACTAAGGATGATACTAGTGGGATATTAAAGAACTTCATAACAGAAATAGAAAATCAACTAGACCATAAAGTAAAAATTATCAGATATGACAATGGAACTGAGTTCAAAAATAGTGTAATGAATCAGTTTTATGAAATGAAGGATATTAAGAGGGAATTCAATGTTGCTAGGACTCCTCAGCAGAATGGGGTTGCTGAGAGGAGGAATAGAACACTGATAGAGGCTGCAAGAACTATGTTAGTTGACTCTAAGTTGCCAACTACCTTTTGGGCTGAAGTAGTTAATACTGCTTGCTATGTGCTAAATAGGGTCTTAGTCATTAAGCCTCATAACAAGACACCTTATGAACTTATTCGTGGAAGAACCCCATTGATAGACTTCATGAAACCTTTTGGGTGTCCTGTTACCATCTTAAATACCAGGGATCATCTAGGCAAGTTTGATGGAAAAGCTGATGAGGGATTTTTTGTTGGGTACTCTGTAGTTAGCAAGGCCATGAGAGTATTTAATAAGAGGACCAAGATAGTTGAAGAGACCTTAAACATTATATTTCTTGAAAATACACCTAATGTGACAGGAAATGGACCAGACTGGCTTTTTGATGTTGATTCTTTGACAATATCTATGAACTATGTGCCAGTTGTTGCAGGAAATCAAACTAATGGTATTGCAGGAACTAGAGATAACATTGTTACAGGTCAAGCTGAGAAGAAGACAGAACCTAAACAAGAATACATCCTAATACCTATCTGCACATCTGATCTATTAATCTCTCGAGATCCTAAGGTCAGTGAAGAAGATGCTGAAGAGAAGACTACTAAAATGGATGAAAATGGAGCTTCAGATAAAGATGGGAAGGATGATCAAGCCACAAGAAGTGAGTTTGAAAGGCTACTTCAACAAGAAAAATAGACTATACATCCTAACAGCACTAATAGTATTAATACTGTTAGTACATCTGTTAGTGTTGCTAGACCATCTTTTACTAATGATGATCCATCATCACCAGTTAATATTGCTGAAGCTTCTAATGCATTTGAGGAACATCTATTTGAAAGATTTTCTCCTTTCAAAAATGCATTTACACTTCCACCTGTTTCAAATGTGACTCCAATGGATGATACTGGAATTTTTGGTAATGCTTATGATGATGAAGATGTGGGCGCAGATTTTGACCTAAACAACTTGGAAACAACCATGAATATCAGTCCTATTCCCACAACCAGATTTGACAAGGATCATCCTAAATACCAGATCATTGGATACTTTAATTCAGCTATTCAAACAAGGAGAATGACCAAGATTACTGATAAACATTCTATGGTATGTTACATCAATAAGCAGAGAAGAACAAATCACAAAGATTATCAGAACTGCTTATTTGCCTGTTTTCTCTCTCAAATGGAACCCAAGAAAGTGATTCAAGCTCTAGAAGATCCAAGTTGGATAAAAGAAATGCAAGAAGAGCTTCTATAATTTCAACTTTAGAAGGTTTGGACACTAGTTAATATACCTAATGGCAAGAGGGCCATTGGAACCAAATGGGTCTTTAGAAATAAGAAAGATGAGAGAGGAATTGTTGTTAGAAACAAAGCAAGACTGGTTGCATAAGGTTATACCCAAGAAGAAAGAATTTATTATGATGAGGTTTTTGCTCCTGTTGCTAGGATAGAAGCAATCAGGTTATTTTTGGCCTATGCATCATTTATGAGGTTTATTGTATACCAGATTGATGTAAAGAGTGCCTTCTTATATGGTACTATTAAAGAGGAGGTTTATGTGTGTCAACCTCCTGGTTTTGAAAATCCACATTTTCCTGACAAAGTGTATAAGATAGAAAAAGCTTTATATGGTCTACATCAAGCTCCTAAAGCCTGGTATGAGACCTTGTCTACCTACTTAATTGAAAATGGATTTAGAAGAGGCACTATTGATAAGACTTTGTTCATCAAGAAAGACAAAGGTGATATCTTGTTAGTACAGGTGTATGTTGATGATATCATCTTTGGGTCAACTAAGAAGTCCCTATGTGATGAGTTTGAAGGTTTGATGCATAAGAGATTTCAGATGAGTTCTATGGGGGAACTCACTTTATTCTTAGGGTTACAAGTACAATAGAAGAAGGATGAAATCTTCATTAGCCAAGACAAATATATGGCTGACATATTGAAGAAGTTTGATTTTGCCACTGTAAGGACAGCAAGCACTCCCATGGAACTTAACAAGGCATTGATCAAGGATGAAGAAGCTGATAGTGTGGATGTTCATTTATACAGATCAATGATTGGATCATTGATGTACATAACAGCTTCTAGGCCAGACATAATGTTTGTTGTTTGTGCTTATGCAAGGTTCCAAGTTACTCCTAAAATGTCACATCTTCATGCTGTGAAGAGGATCTTTAGATACTTGAAAGGTTAATCTAAATTGGGCCTTTGGTATCCTAGAGATTCACCATTTGACTTGGAAGCTTTCTCTTATAGTGATTATGCTAGAGCTAGCATTGATAGTAAATCCACAATAGGAGGTTGTCAATTTCTTGGCAAGAGGTTGATCTCGTAGCAATCTAAGAAGCAGACTATAGTTGCAAATTCTACTACTGAAGCAGAGTATGTTGCTGCTGCTAATTGTTGTGGACAGGTGCTATGGATTCAAAATCAGATGCTTGACTATGGATTCAATTTAATGAACACCAAGATTTTCATTGATAATGAAAGCACCATTTGTATTATGAAGAATCTAGTGTTTCACTCTAAAACCAAGCACATAGAGATTAGACACCATTTTATCAGAAATTGTTATGAGAAAAAGTTGATTCAAGTGATTAAGATTCACACAGACCACAATGTTGCAGATCTTCTCATAAAGGCTTTTGATGTTAGCGGGTTTAACTTTCTAATTGCTAGCATTGGATTACATAATCTCTAAAGTATTGTTTGAGGGGAGGTTAATGTGTTTGGATAACAGTTCTTAACTTTTATTCATGGGTTATGCATAAATATGGATCCTCATGAATTCTCACATGTCTATCTAGTCTTTTCTAGTGTGCTTATGATGAATAGAGGCATGTTGTTGTATAATTATTAAAGACAGAGTTAATACTGTTAGACATCTCTTAGTACTGATGGGCTTAGTTTATACTACTGAGATGTCATTAGAGTTACAACTGTTGAGCAAATTCTTAACCCGTGAACCATTATTTGAGGGGAGGTCAATTACAACATCAAGTAGATATAGATGAAGGATCAGGACAACCCACTGATCCCCAAACCACATCCACATTTACTCAACTCTACAATAAAGAAACCAATCATTGTTCCATCATCATATCAACATAAAAAGACCCACAAACATAGGAAAAAAAAACAATATTAAGCCATATAGGACACACTTGATTCTTAGTCTAGTGGACCTATTAAATCTTGTTGCATATGAGACTGTCTATAAGGAGTGGGAAGACAGAATGGAAAGGGCTGTCAATACTGCTTCTAGCTTAGATGTAGAGCAGTAGAGTGGTAACATAAATAGGACCCAATCTATGGCAATACTTAATGAGTCTTTTCCTCAGGGAACTGATTCAGGTAGTGGTCCCAGGTGCCAAGATACCATATTGGGGGTGTAGATGCTCAAACTAGGTTTGAGACTACATTTAAAAAGTCTAATGATCCACCTCTCTCAAGAGGTTACACACTTAGAAGTGGGGAGGATAGTATGAAACAATTGGAATTGATGGAACTTTGTACAAAATTGTCAGATTTAGTAAGCAAAAAAGAAAAGAGAGATGTCGTGAGTTGAAAAACAAAAAGAGAGATGTGTGAATAAAAACAGAAAAGAGTGATTTTGTAAGCAAAAAAGAATTAAGAGATATTGTGAGCATAAAAACAGAAAAAGAGCTTGTGAGAAGAACTAGTTAATGATATAAGTCCTTTTTGGAATGAAATTAAAGTTAATGCTGGGTTACACTCCAAACTTAATACACGTTGTAAGCTTAGTTTATACTAGTAATATAACTTAATGATGCTAAGCATAAAGTTTCTACTGCTGGTATACATTAATGCTGCTAAGCTTACGTTGATGCTGTTGAGTTACTGCTCTCAGTTTAAGTTAATGTTGTTAGGCATAACATAGTGCTATCAGTTTAAGTTAATGATGTTAGGCTTAATTTAGTGCTGCCAGTTCAAGTTAATTCTGCTGAGGGTGATTTTATAAATACTTCGATTTAGGATTTCATTTGATTCTTTGTTTGATTCCGATCATTCAAACGCTCTCTTAATCATCAAATCACAAAACAATGTCAACCCTAACTTTTGCTGACACTCACAATATAGTCGCATTCTTGGAAAAACCTGCTGAAAGTGATGGGTTTCATGAAATTATTGATTTTCTAAATGCTAACCAAATTCATTATGCTTTAACTGTCAATCCTACTATCTACACATCTTGCATTGAACAGTTCTGGGCAATAGCAAAGGCAAAAACGGTAAATGGTGAACGTCGGTTACAAGCCCTAGTTGATAAGAAGAAGGTGGTCATCACGGAGACAAGCATTAGAAGTGATCTTCACTTAGAAGATGCAGGTGGTATTGATTGTTTGCCAACTGCTACTATCTTGAAGAACAAAACAAACTAAACTACTTAAAAAACAAATCCAAATACAAAAAGACAAAAACAATGGCAAAGATGGGGTATGAAAATACCTTCTCATTAAGCTACATTTTATAAAGCTTTTTTTCTCCATAATGGAAGTTATTATTTCATACATTACACAATGCCTTAGTGCCAAGACCACTGCATGGAACGAATTCAGTAGTACTATCGCCTCTGCAATCATATGTTTGGCCATAAACCAAAAATTTAATCTATTCAAGTACATTTTTGATGCTATGGTAAAGCACTTAGAGGGAGGGGTTAAATTTCTAACGTATCCATGATTTGTACAAGTGTTTATTAATCAACAGCTTGGTGATGTGTCACATCATAGAGGATTTATGGGTTATCCTTCACACACTAAGAAAATCTTTGCAACAGAAGAGAGGAAGGATATAGATTTTTTAGGAGAGTAACACCCTGTTTGCAATAACAATGATGGTTCAGCATAAATTTTCAAGAAGGAGGGTGTAGATTCCAGGCATCTCTCCTGCTTCTCTATCGAACACCCGATTACTATTCAACCATTCTACATCTAAACCCTAGAAGAATACAATATAGGAGGAAGCAGAAAGGACTACTGCAGTTCCTCAAGCCTAGTGCCTTCTACTGCTGATGTACAAATGAAGGAGTATGTGCCTAATACATTTAATGATCCACTGCTTAGGTGAGGATAGATTGAAAACTCATTAATTTGTTGGATATGTGTACCATTTCGTTCTATGAGAGTCCTTGAACCTGGAAAATAGTAAGATCAAGCTCAGGAGATCACAAATTATGAAGCTAAAGGAGTTAAAAAGTTAGAGAAGAAAACAGGGTTAAGAACTCATAAATTCGAGAGACTGTACAAGGTTGATGTCACAAGAAGAGTAGAATACTCAGATGATGAAAGTTTGGGTGCTCAGAAGGATGCATTCAATCAGGGGAGGAGTATTGATGATCATTAACAAGGATGCTGAAAGTTTCTTTGATGATGAAACTTCAGGGGAGGTAGATGTTGCAGAAATGTTCTGATAAGATGCTCGTTTTGGTAATGAAGTTTTTGCTGAAAATGATATGATTGAAAAATATCAAGATGTGATTCCTAAAGAAGTTAGTACTGCTGCTCCCTCTACTACTGCTGTGCCACCACCTGATATAACCGAAGTAAAGATTACCTTAGCTCAAATATTGGCTAAATTGAAGAGTGCAAAATCTAAGGTTGTGATACAAGAGCCAGTACAAAGTACAACCACAACAGCACCTTTAACAATTCCCAAAGCTAAAGGCATTACATTTAAAGATGCTGGTGAAAGCATTACAAGAACACCAACATCAGTATCTTCTTCAAGCATCAAGGATAAAGGGAAAGCTAAGATGGATGAACCTGAAGTGCCATTGAAGAAAAAGGATCAAATTGCTCTTGATGAAGAAATGGCTAGAAATCTTGAAGCTCAAATACAAGCTGAACTTATTGAAGAAGAAAGGCTTGCAAGGAAAAAAGGAGTGGAAGCCCAAATAGCTCTTGTTTGACCTCATGGGATAACACACAAGCTATGATGGAGGCAGATTTTGAATTAGCTCAGAGGTTACAAGAAGAAGAACAGGGAGAGATAACCATTGAAGAAAGATCAAGACTATTTGTAGAGCTCATAAACAAAAGAAAGAAACACTTTGCAAAGCTTAGAGATGAAGAGAAAATAAGAAAGCCACCAACTAAAGCTCAAAAGAGAAATCTAATGTCTACCTATCTCAAAAACATGGGTGGATACAAATATAATCAGTTGAAGAGCAAGAGCTATGATGAGATCCAGAAGTTGTTTGATAAAGAAATAAAAAGGGTAAATACTTTTATTCCTATGGATTCAGAGGTAATGAAAAGCAAAGAAGGAACAGAAGAAAGTTCTAAAAGAATAGAAGATGAACTTGAATCTGATAAGTCAAAGAAGGCAGAAAGTAGTGAAAAGAAAGCTGAAGGCAGCAGAAAGAAATCAATTGGTAAGAAAAGAGCAGGGAAAGAGAAGAAACAAGAATCTTCCAAAAGACAAAGAATGGAGGATCGATAAAGAGAACTGTTGAGCATGAATAGCTAAGAATTGTTTAAGCTGAGATGAAAAAGCATATGGAGGTAGTTCAAGATGATGAGGAAATAGCAATTGATGCTATACCTCTAGCTACCAATCGTCCAATAATTGTTGAATATAAGATTGTTAAAGAAGGACAGAAGGGATTCTATCACTTGATAAGAGCTGATGGAAGTTCAAATAGATATTCATCAATGATTAGGATGCTTCAGAACATTAGTAGAGAAGTTTTAGAGACTCTCTAGAAGTTGGTGAAAACTAAACATGGGAATACAAGACTAGAGGATGATTATGAAAAAGTGTTCTGGGGTGATCTGAAAGTAATGTTTGAACCTGACATAAATGGAGGAGTCTACAGGGATAGAAAGTGATTGTTTGGAAGTTGTTTGACTCTAGTAGAGTACACTTTATGAGATTTAAAAATCTACACATCTTTATGTTAGTTAAGAAGAGATATCCCCTCACACCAATAACAATCAATATGTATGACTCAACAAGAAACTTCAAGCAGATTCTTGGAATGTGATTGTGAATATCACATTACTTAAGCTCATGGTAATGCAGTAAAAAGGTTCAATGAAGTGTTTGATTGCATCTTCCTGATAGTGATGAGCACTTTTAATGAAGAACTTGAGATTAGATGATGAACATAAAGTTTTGGGAGATTGTTTGAGACTTTAAAGGATTCAAGATATTTCTTAGAGTTACTACTGCTCAGTACTGCTCGTATAAACGTTAATGCTACTGGATTACAACTGCTAGAAGAGTTACTACTGTCAGAAGGATAAAGACGAGTAAAGAGAAAAGGATTGTTTGGAGAACAAGAATACTTACGAAGATAAGTATTCTGAGTTATTTTTTGTAAAAAAGATATGTTTTAATGTATTTGTTTAGAGATTATGTTTGCTTTTAGAAAAGATCATGATATCTTAGGAAAGTATTGTAAGCCTTGTAGGACTCCTTGGTGTATAAAAAGAGGTCCTAGGGTATAGAATTCTATGTATAAAAAATGAGTCATTGTCATAGCTTCAAGGTTGTAAACCCTAACACTGTCAAAGAGTGTTCGTATTAATATACTAGTCAACACGATCAATAAACCATTAGCAATATCCAATTAACTAGTTAAGCCCGAAGCGTATCCTAGACACAGATTTAGAAGGACAATATTTGTGATCCTATGATTCTAGATGTATAAATTACTATATGGAGAGCTATCCCAGACTCTAGATTACTTGGTCCGTATCACTAGATCCAGTTGAATGATAGGTCGCATACAAAAGCGCGTAAACAAGTATCATGTGATAAACATAAACAAGCATTCAACGATAAATCAAGAAATCAAGATAAACAAATACCAAACATTCAGATCTTCATAATAATGGCTAATACCCGAAGGTATTAGCCTTCAAACGTCATAATAAATACAAGAGCAATTATTTAGCCAAGGTAAACTAACCGAGTTAACGAATGATACCAAAAACTAAACGATTACTAAAGTATATGGAATTACACGATGTCTCCTATGGATTGGAATGCGTTGCAAGACCTCTTCTGCTCTTTTTCTCCTCTGAAAATCGACTTTTGTGGTTTAGGTATCGAGAATATGATTTAGCACACTCAAAACTTGTTTTTGAGTTTTGTATTTATAGGGTCTGGAAGTCAATTCGATACGGCGTATCCAAGGATTAAATACGGTGTATTGGGGGTTTCTTGGAGTAGGGACCACGCTTGATATCTTCCAGAATATTATATTCATTCCATATTTCCAATACGTCGTATTGGTCTTCTCTAGATATGGCGTATTGATCTTGTTTCCTTTGTGGTCTTTGGTGAGTGCAGGCACGGATACGCCGTATCTTCTTTGATGGATATGGCGTATTGGTCTTCAGAACATTAATCTTCAAAATATCTTCATTTAAGCTCCAGAATGCGCGCCTTTTGCTAACTTTCACCAACTACTCCTTAATTACTGCAATTCTCAAATGTAACCGATTAAGTAACAATTCTTTGCAATAATTGTACAAAATAGGTTAATAACATGGGATAAATGATGCTATAAAATAGACGTTATTTGATGTCATCAAAAACTAATAAACTTTTTTATAAACACCAATCCCGTGGAACGACCTGGTCTTACCCTAAATATATGCTATAAACGGGGGTTTATACTTTACCCGTGTGTTAGTTGGAATCGGTTAAAACTAGTATTATAAATTTAAAACTTTATTAACACATCAGCTATCAAGGATTTAAGTATTTTAACAACAACAACGATTTCAACAACAAAATCACAACACATCAACTTATCTGCTTAAGATCCATAATTCATTTCACACATCAAATCAAATGGAAACCAAAGATACTTTATTTTCGTGTTCAGTTTCAAAAGATCAAGATATCCAACGACTTCAAGAGAAGGTACGACTCTCAAAAGGAAGTTGCATAAATGGTCTTAGAGCACTTAAATCAAACTTCCAATGTCTCTCATGGAAATATGTACAAGGCGTCATTGAAAGTGAATTTAAACGTGCATTTCGTCATCTCTTTGGTGAAGATGTTGAGACATTCACAAGAACGTTCTCTCAAAACATGGATACAGTAGAACAACAACTTACCAAAGAAACCGTTCATGAGTCTAACTGGCAGACTACTTTCAGAGTGCTCAAGACACCATTTGAGAAAATTTTCACCCTAGTGTTAATAAAGTCATCAAATTTTGAAGGTACGTACTCAAGAAAGGACTTTCAAACATACGCTAGAATGGAACCTCAGCTCTTCAAAGAAAGAATACTTAAAGACTTTGATTTCATTCAGAAATATATGATTGAATCAGTACTTCATGACAAAGAAATTGAGCAACGGATGAATGCAAAGAAGCTACAGAAACAAGGAGAGGTCATATGGTAAAATCATTGGTTAATAGCTCGATTCACACAGAAAGCAGTGGGACAGTATCAGGAATACAGAATGTCAGCAACAGTTTAGGGAATAAATGCAGCATTAAAGAGAATGAGAACAGCGTGTCTGGAAATGAAAATAGGAGATCTGATAACAAGAGCAATAAGTCAGGGATTTCAAGCAGCATATCTGGGAATGATATGAAAGCCGATGGAGCAGATATTAGACCTACTTACGACACTAACTCATTGGAACAGGTAGACAGCGATGACTATAATGTGTTTGCCATGGAAAAAGAACATCCTGAGCAACCTGAATCTGTTAATGACACATATCTGGTGGAACAAAGTGATACTAATACCATTCCTGATTCAACAGATATGAGTAATAATAGAGGAGAGGCTGACCAAGATGATGATCTAGCGAAAGAACATAATTTGCTTGCTTCTCTAATTGAACAAATGAAACTTGAAATTGATGGAAGCAAGAATATAAATAAATATTTAGAATCATCAAACAAAACTTTATGAGAAGCAAACACGTACTTAAATAGTGAGCTTAAGAGGTACAAAGAGTCTGATTTTATGAAAAATGTTGAACCTAAATATGCAAAAGCTTATGGTTTACTCGCGGAACAAAAAGTCACATTTGAAAAGTCTTTTAATGCTTATACTAAAACATTAATCAATTTAATAAAAAGCTTTCAGAAATGGAAAA
>BQNB010036629.1:1424-49992 GCA_026074375.1 Tanacetum coccineum | reverse complement strand
ACATAAATCTTTTTGTGATATGACATATCCCTAAGCTGTTGATTGATAAACACTTGTACAAATCATGGATACATTATAAATTTAACCCCTCCCCCTAAGTGCTTTACCATAGCATCAAAAATATAGTTGGACAAATTAAAATTTTGGTTTGTGGCCAAGCATATGATTGCAGAGGCCATAGTGCTACTGAATTCATTCCACGCAGTGGTCTTGGCACTTAGGCATTGCGTAATGGTATGAATTAAGAACGTCCATTGTGGAGAAAAGAAAGCTTTATAAAATGTAAGCCTTTGAGAAGGTTTTTCATACTCCATCCTTGCCAGCTCTTCAAAGATAGTAGCAGTTGGCAAACAATCAGTACCACCTGCATCTTCTATGTGAAGATTACTTTTAATGCTTGTCTCCGTGATGATCACCTTCTTTTTACCAACTAAGGCTTGTAACTGACGTTCACCATTAACCGTTTTTGCCTTTGCTGTTGCCCAAAACTGTTCAATGCAAGATGTGTATATAGTAGGATTGACAGTTAAAGCATAATGGATTTGATTAGCATTTAGAAAATCAACAAATTCCTAAAATCCATTACTTTCAGCAGGTTTTTCCAAGAACGTGATCATGTTGTGGGTTTCAGCAAATTATAGGGTCGACATTGTGATGGGTTTTGACGATTAACAATGAAATTGAGTTAGGGTTTACGTTTAGAGAGTGTTTGAATGATTGAAATCGAATAAAGAATCGAATGAAACCCTGAATCGAAGTATTTATAAAATCATCCTCAACAACATTAACTTGAACTGGCAGCACTAAATGATGCCTAACAGTAGTAAGTAACTCGGCAGCAGTAACTCAACAACAACAACGTAAGCTTAGCAGCATTAATGTATTTATGCTTAGCAGCATTAAGTTATATTACCAGTATTAATAGCAGTAAGTTTGAGTTACTAGCATTAACTTAAATTTCTTTCCAAAAAGGACTTCTATCATCAATGAATTCTTCTCACAAGTTTTTTTTAAAACTCATTGAATCTCTCATTTCTTTTGGCTTACCAAATCACTCTTTCTGTTTTTATGCACACATCTCTCTTTCTATTTTTCTGCTCATAATTTCTCTCTTTTCTTTTCCTCACAATTTCACACAGTTTTGTACAATTTGCCATCAATTACAATGGTTTCATACTGTCCTCCCCACTCTTAAGTGTGTAACCTCTTGAGAGAGGTAGATCATTGGACTATTTAGATGTAGTCTCAAACCTAGTTTAAGCATCTACATCGCCCAATATGGTATCTTGGCACTTGGGACCACTACCTGAACCAATTCCTTAAGGACTTGATCCATTAAGTGTTGCCATGGATTAGGTCTTATTGATGTTACCACTTTCATGCTATGCTTTTAAGCTAGAAGCAGTAGTGGCAGCCCTTTCCATTCTGTTACCCAACTCCTTATGGATAGCCTTATCACCAACCTTTTTCAGGGAGACCACCAGACTGAGGTACCTTAGTATCCCGACCACTTTTTGACTTGCCTGACAGTTTTAATCTTGACTAACAATTTTAAGTGTCCTTTACCAGAAATTCTACCACCATGTGCTCCTCCCCCAAATGTAACATAACCTCTATCAAATTCCTTGAAATCTAAGAGATAAGCTATGTTCCTAGTCATGTTCCTTGAGCATCCACTGTCAACAAATCCTTTATCATCCATTAGTGGCTTGCCCGGCACAAAAAAAAAGGAAATTAGTTTCTTTTGGGGACCCAAGCCATTACTGACTTGGATCTGCCTCGTGCATCAATGTAGTTGTGTCTTTTAAAAGAAAGTGATGCACCATTAGGTTTGGTAGGTCTCCAAACCTAACATGCTGAGGTCTTAACAGCATTGACCCTTTTTTCCCTAACAACATTAACTGGTTCTGTATATGACCTAGTAGTATTAACTACTTTTGGCCTAGCAGTATTAACTATTTTTGCCTTGACAATATTATTTGTTTGGGTAAACTTTTTGTTAGATAATACTATTTTTGATTGATAGGGCCTTCTTACAGTTGATTGTGCTGATTTTGAAAAACGTGACATTAGTTTAGCACTAAAAACTGTAGATTTGGGATGAGCAGTATTAACTGTCTTGGCAGTATTAAATGGTTTTAGGCCAGTTTTCATTAAAACTGCTCTTGGAACCATGTTCCTTGGAGCATTAAGGTGAGTATTGTTGGTAGTATAGTTCTAGTTCACCATGTTATAATTATTCCCATATACCATCCTTTCCTTTTGAAGGTATTTACAATGAGCCTGCACATGATCAAGACTCCCACAAATGAAGCAAGCTTTGTTATACATCACAAAATCACTTCCTAGTTGATTAGACTTCTGTCCATTCTAGTTTCTTTGATTCCCCTTAGGACTTTGTGATCTATACATCTCAGCATACCTAACTGACTAATTAACTAGTTTTTCATGATTTTTAGGTTTGACAAACTCTATCTTTTTATCAAGTAAAACAGTTTCTTTATCAACATTAAGTGAAGACTCAACAAAGCTACTTGTGTCTTTTGATACTTGTTCTTTTACTAAGGAGTCATCAGAATTTTCCTTAGAATCATCTGATTTTTTTATCACAAACAATGTTAGACTTTTGCTTACTATCCTTAGAACCATAACTTTTGAATTCAGGGTCTTTGAATTCATCAAGACCAGAATAAGACAAATCAAGTTTTGTAGGTCCATTATAGATTAAAGGATGGGGTGGTGGAACAACATTATAACCCAAACCCTTTTTGCTTTTGTCAGTTATCTGACTCTCTAACAACTTGTTTAGGATCTTTAAGGCATTTCTTAATTTTAAATTTAATGCCCTCTTTTTCTTGCTTAACTTTTTCAAACTTACTTTTAAGCACATCTATTTTATAGTCTTTCCAAGCTACTTCCCTTTTAAGAACTGTAACTTCTTCACTAAAAAGAACCTCATTCTTTCTATATGTGATAAGTTGATTTTCTACAATTGCTAAACCTATTTTATAAGTGGTTGATGTAAATTCAGTTTGATTAAGCTTAACAATTAAATCATCACACTATTTCTTAAGAGTTTCATAGTTTTTCAGACAAGTTTTAGTGCAAGATTTATCGTTATATACCTCAGAGTCTAAAAACGCCATTAGAGCCATGTTTGTCTGAGCCTGTTCTTCTGCCATATCACTCTAGTCAAAACCTACACCATCTATAGCCAACATTGCCTTTGAAGATGTGTCTTCATTGTTTCCATGCTTCCTAGTGTTGTCTTGATTTCTAAACTGACCCTCTTTGTTCCTTGGTGCTCTACACTCCCTGGCAAAGTGTCCCATCTTGTGACAGTTGAAACACTCTACCTTGGATTTATCATACCCAGCAGTATCATTAGCATTAATGAAAATTTTCTTGCCTGTCCTCTGAAAGTACCTCTTTGCCCTCATACTTAGCAGAGAGAGCTGCCACTTCAAATCCATTGCTTCTAGATCATCTTCATGAATTTGCTCTAAGTCCTGCTGTAGGAGATTAGAACCATTAGGATTCTCAACCATGAAAGCATACACAACATTATCACTGAAGCTAGCAGTACTAACTTGAGGACTAGCAGTGTTAACATTAGGGCTAACAGTACTAACTTCATATGCAGGTTTAGCAGTATTAACATCATTAGTACTGCTAGTGCTTGGAGCAGTCATAAAGGCCAAGTTTTGAGCACCACTACTTGCACCAACAGATTTCTTTACACTTTGTTCAACAATTTTGAAGTTGTTGTACAAATCATCGATGCTCATTGTTTCAATTTCAGCCTTATTCATCCAGACTACAACATGAGTATTCCACTCAGGAGGCAAGCTTCTCAAAAATTTTGAATTTAAGTCTTCTTGAGTGATGACTACACCCAAAATTGCAAGCCTACTAACAATCTTCTGGAGCCTGTTAAAGATAGAGTCAAGAGACTCTGTGCTTGATGCACTAAAATTTTCATATTGTTGCTTCAAAAGTGTCTTCTGTGTTTTCTTAGTGGCTTCATTACCTCCAAATCGTGTTTCGATAGCAGCAAACATTGTTTTAGCATCATTGTACTGACTGAAAGTAAGTTGATGTTCATTGGGAAGAGCCATGAGTAGCAAGCTTCTAGCCTTCACATCATTCTTCTTGTTGGTCTTTTCTTCAGCAGTTACAGGTACTGACATCTTTGTAACTGAAGTACCATTCTCTTGTGCTGTTTGTGGTACAGATACCCATGAGTTACCATTCTCTATGACCTCCCATAGAGCATAGTCTTGTACCTGGAAGTATTGCTTGATTCTTATAACCAACATTCATACTCACCTAGTTTGGTATGGGTAGCATTAGCAGTTGTATTAGTATGTGCAGATTCAAATTCCATGACTTCTAGAAGATATTAATCAAAAGTTTTTAAGAAGTGATAGAACCTAATAACCTGCTAGGTTCTTTGATCGTTTATAGCTCGAGGTTGTTTAGACCTCATCTAGGATCATGATAACAAAGATAATAACATATATGGACAACAAAATTAAACATAAGAATAATGTTATCATCAACAAGGTTTTTCTTCATTATCATTCACTCCAAGCCCCAATTCTACTTTGATCAATAGTAGAACACTTACATCAATAAACTATAACAGGAATCATAAGATCCTTGAGGCTACACCATACAAACTAGACGCCTACATTTTTCTTATGATACACACACACACACACGTTTTTCTGTGTATATTAAACTACATGCCTAAAACCTCATTTTATAACAAAAGGAGTCCAAGACTTACAAAGGAAGATAAATATTAGACAAATAAATCTTTTAAATATTTAAGAATATCTTTTGTTATCTTTATCTGAATAAGGAGATCTCCTAGAATCTTCAAAATCTTCCATCTTTTAAAGAATTATAGCTTTTGCATTTAAGTCATTTTGTTTTATTCTTTTATTCATTTTGTCTCATCAAATCAAGAATCCCAACAATCTTCCCCTATTTGATGATGACAAAACAAACAAAGTCATGTACGAACTTCATCATAAAGCCAAAGCTTCCCCTGAAGTTGAGATGTAATCATCTCCCTGAATGAAACAAAACTTCCCCTTAAGTAGATTTCCTTTGTACCATGCCACACCAAGGATCTACAAGTTGCCAATTGTACCTGTTAACATCTTCTTCCCCTTTTTGTCATAATCCAATAGGGGACATATGAATATAAGCAACTTTGATTTTGACCACTACAAACCAATAGCACACTTCTAATCCAAGCCTTCTAACTTCTCAAATTACCCACCTATAAGCACAATATGAAATTTGAACTTGAGTAGTAGAAACTCACACTAGCAGTAGTAATAATGACTAGTAGTAGTAAAAACCTTCACCTCAATGTCACATGTCAATGGTTAAACATTTTAACAATAAGCTTCCCTTGAAACCCATATGTTAACCATTTCTTGAATCTTCAATTCTGTAGGCTCTATGTTTTGTAAAGATTCAGTGATCATGAATACTAAGTATAACGAATTGGATGACTGAAGTAGATAACCCAAACGTTGTGTCTTATGTCTTGTATTTCCACATGCACGTCAAACTTATAAATAGATCTGTGAATTATATAAAGTAGATCGCAACCTCTTGACAAAAAATCCTCATCTTCTATGTGGACCACATACCAACGATTAGTAAATGTAGCTTAGAGCACATAAGAAAAAACACACACCTTTGCTAGATTTGAAAGTCTTCGTCACACCGTTTGTTTAAGCACAACAAGTTACCTCTAAATGTTGTAAGCCATTTGAGATATAATAAAACACGTACCTAAGTAATTCCACTTCACCGTCAAATAATGAATAAAACATTCTTCTTGTTTATTTAATTTGTTTCAAATAATCCTACATAAATAATAGCCTTTTATCCATCTTGAATCGAATCTGAATCCGTTAGCATTCCCTTAAAACCAATCAGTAGCAACCAACAGTAGTAAATCGCTTCTATTGGCCTAGTATTAAAAGTATAAAGCCAGCACAAACCTTGGTTTAAGTCCACAGTAGTAAATGCTAAACATTTACCCTTCTAGTAGAAACTAAATATCTGACAGCATTAAAAAATATATAAGCATGAATTAATCATAACTAGCAGCATCTCAAGGTAATAAACTCTGGCAGTGGTAACCTTTAGTCATAGCAGCATTATCATGAAATAACAGTATTAACATCTCCGGCAGCAATAAACTTACATAAGAAGCATAATTAATACATAAGCAGCAGGAATCTAAACTTCAAAGATAAGGCTAGACAGTATTAACTATGGTTACTACCATCTTTCTGATCTAGCAGTTATAATCTCCTTTGGACGAGTATAAAACATTCAACTGGCAGTAAAAACCGGTAACGATAGGCTTAGCAGTAGTATTGTTTTTCATTGGCTAGCAGAAACATCAAAGCGAGCATACTAAACTTGTATTGTTAGTATAAGTGCTCTTCCTCTCAAACTTTTTAGACCCTTTTTAGCGTTAGTAAAGCACACAATTTTTACGATCACCAGTTAAGTTATTGTGTCTAGTGCGCAGTAGTAACACCAATGAGCAGTACAAAAATATAACCACTGATGTCGTATAGTTCAACTCGGGTTCATGTTAACACGCAAACGGAATAGTTACTTATACACAAGGCCATAATGAATGGGCCATAGCGACATCAATACGGAATGTCCAAGGCCCCGAGTGGTACTGCCTATGGAAGCAGCACATGACATAGGGGCTTTCGCGGCCGGAGGATTTAGGCATAAAGGACCCAACTAGGCGCACACCGTGCTGCGCATGTATCTAGAACACCCGTTACGAACGGAGTCATAATTACAAGCGGATGGGACTCCAAGGCTTACTAAATAATGGTTGTGTTACTAAATAAAACGGTGAGGCCTATAGGATTCTAACCTAAATTAATGGGACAAGGCCCATTAGGGTTGGTGAGTTTAATATAAAGAGCACATCGGTATTATCTAAGGTATGCTCTAATAACCCTAACCTTTTACTAAACCTAAAACGATTATTACTCTCAACGCCCGGAGGATAATCGTGGAGACAATCCCAAGGTAATGCCTAAACGGGCTTTATTTTCTCTATGTGGCATGGTCTCATACATCAAGGACCTTAAATTGATACAGGAACGGAGCCTCACAGGTCCGTTATTACACCTAATTCGGACCCTGTATCAAGGATCGTAACTTTTGTTCAACAGATTGGCGCCATCCGTGGGACCTACACTAAAGAATACTGCCAAAATCTAGAATAGACAAAGCAGGATAACTTACCCCAGCGGACTCCTGCCAGGCGAAGGAATGCAGAACGCGAACAAGCCTTCTTGGAGGTTGCCTCCAAGCAGGCTCATGGAAGCACATAAGCCAGTATGAGCTGGTCTTCCCGCGATGGGCCAGTCCCTGGAGACAACCAGCCAACCCCCCACCAAAATAAAAAAATTCAACTAAAAAAAAAAAAAATGGGGGGGGCAAAACGGGCAGATCTACAGCGTTGCTACTTTCACCACCCCTACCCAAAACGGCGCCAGGGACGATACACCGACCGCCCCCCCACCCAATTTCGAAACAAGGGTCCAGAGTTAGGGGTGACAACCGCACACTGGAAGGGCGTCGCCAACTGAACTGGCGCCGAGTGATTTCGTATCTCAAAAACTACGAGACTTTGGTCGCCCTCATGAATGAGGAAACAAAAAGAGATCAAGCCAGAGCACTTCAGCCCGACTTAACTTCGGTCCGGAGGAGAAGTATCTCACCGCGCCATGAGAAAGGGCAGAAATGGATAACCGTCTGACCTCGGGTCATTTGTAGATTCGGAAAAGCAAGTTCGCGGGTACTCCAAACAGCTAACTTGCAGAACTTGGGTCACTATGAATTACATATGACCGACGCATCAGCGTCCGTTGATAGGCTGGGGCAGTTTCCGCGATGTTTTGTCCACAGCAGGGCTTGTGCAATGGCGTTTCCCGAGTGTACGTCCTCACGTTCGGACTCCGAGGACAAGTCGGCGCTAAGCACCGCAGATAAGAGTAAGGCTCGACTCAAGTAGACACCTGGACAACGAGGACGCAGAAAGAAACGGGACACTGGAAATCCAAGAACAATAATCATGGAGTGGAAGGATGCGAGATTATGTACCGTCAATGGGCGTAGTCAAAGGTCGGACGATTTAAGCGGCCGCAATTAGCGATTTCTCGTGAGATAAGAAAAGGCGCATGCCTGCTAAGTAAAAACTGACTGATGGGGGACAGGTGATCCTGATGCCTCTAAAATCTTCGAAACGGGGCCACTATTGAAAACTTTGGCCACCAAACCCGTCTGTGGTGCCAACAGGTCAATTCCACTGTTAGTAGGAAAACCGCGCGGAACTGGTTCAGCAAACTACCAGCAGAGCATGATGGGTTTTGAAGAGTTGCGGAGGGCATTCCGCTTAAATTTCATAAAAGGAAAGAAGTGGTGCCAAGAACCCTGCGAGCTTCGCCAGGGTGAAACAGCGCCAGGGGAGGTCCACAAAGCGCCTACGTTTAGAGCGCTATTAAGGTGACGAATGTATACAGTTCAAGGCGTCCGAAATTCTCCAAGATCTCAGTTTTATGATGGAATAAAATAACAAGAGAACTTTTCAAATGGTTGAATGATTAGGGTTTCCCCAAACTTTGATGAGTTGATTGAAAGGCATAAGTCCTTCATTCAAGGAGATAGCCGCCGCCATTGCGGACAGCAGGACGAAATGGCTACTCAAACAGACAGGTCACAGGAACAGTCATTGAGACAATCCATTGACCAGAGTATACGTCGCAACCAGCAGCTACCTCCGCGGTCAGAGGGCCGCTGGGGCGGTGGGAACGACAAGTACACCCCACTGACCAATACCCAATGGAGATACTCGCAAAAAGAAAGGTTCAAACTTCCCAAAACCACACACAATGCGCCTCCGAAAGAGCAACGCCGTAATGGGAATGGATTTGCGAGTACTCATAGGCAGAAGGACCATAAATACCAATGAGTGCGTCCAACTGCGCCAGCTATTGACAAATTGGTTAAGGGAAGGCAGATTGATTCACCTGACGTGAAGAACATCAAAGAAGGGGAAAAAGATAACAAAGGAGCGGAAGTCAAGATGATTGCACCTAGGAGACAAGGCAGACCACATCTATATGGCTGCAGGCATGGCATACGAAGAACTAAGCAAAGTCAGTTCCAAAAATTTTTCGCATGGAAGTGGCACTCTCTTTTCCCACTTTACTGCGAGACATCGCAGTGGTGGAGCCACTTACCATCGAGATAAACTGCAGCGGGTCACGACATCCACCGCAATGTACATTGATGGAGGCAGCATCTGGCTGACATACTGTTCGAACATTGCTTCCAAAACTTGCGCCCTGAGTAAAAAGTCAGTTATACCTAGGCCACGACGTCGTTGACTGGCTTCAACGGGAGGAAAACATATGGCCCATGGTTGGCAACTACGGATTACTGGTTATGGGTTTGGAAATAAGGAGCACTCCACAACAGACTGGATTGAATTTTATGGTGATAGAATAACATCGACATACAATGGCATTATTGGAAGACCAGTGGGATTACTCGCGATACGCAGGACGGTTCCCATCCCCACGGCCCACGGGATGCTAAAATTACCGTCGACGACGGAATGTCACCATCTACAACAACGCCGCCACCGCCCTAAGAATGAACACTAAGGTACACTGTGATCGTGCCGCAAATCAGAGACAAGCGCACAAACCAAGTGCAAACTTGATGGGTCGCACCAATTCATTCCGATTACCGGAGCAAGAAGTTATCGTTCGGGGGATCTGCTGTATGATACGGGTAGGGCGGCTGTTTTCTGTGCGCACTTTGCAAAGAAACCTCGATATCTTTTGCATGGGAACCAAAACACATGGACTGGTGTGGACCGATCGATCACAGAACACAAGCTGAAAAATCCGACAAAATGGATTACTCCCCGTTAAGGCAGAGAAAACGATGGGCAAGCCTCCAGAGCGCGCTTAGGCCATTCTGGAGGTGGTACATAACTGTTGGAGCAGGTATCATGCGAGAAGTATATTTACAACGATATGGCTCTCCAAAACCCAGTTATGGTCAAAATAGCGATGGTAGCTGGCAGGATTGTGCGTGGTCTTCACTGACCTTAACTATAGCCATGGTCCTCAAGACTGCTATCAATACCGGAGATAGATGAAAAAAAAACAAAAGTGGTAGAGTCCTATGCGGATTACTCCTTCAAGTGCTTATTGGACGCGTACAAGGGTTGGTATCACCAAATCCAAATGGACAAGGATGACGAAGGAAAAGACGGCCTTTCACACAAGTCAAGGTGTTTATTGCTATACAAAGATGCATTTGGCCTAAAGAATGCGGGTGCACATACCTTGCGACTGTAGATAACGCGTTCAAGGGGCAGTGGGCCGCAACCTGGAAGTCTATGTGATGACCTTGTTATTAAAGAGCCACCCGAAGACGAGTTGCGTGCGCGACTCTGTAAAACTTTCAGGGCATTGCGAAAAATCATTATGAAGCTAATCCTTAAAAAAGTGTAATTTTTGGGGGCTACAGAAGGCATGTTCTCGGATACTTGATAGAAACCCTGACGGCATCATGCCGTTGTCCGGAGAAAAAAAACAAAAAGCTGTCATTCCACTTCCTTCACCGAAGCACAATGAAGAAGTCCAATCATTAAATGGGAAGTTAGACGTGTTTGAACAGGAGTTCCTATCCATGTCAGCAGACAGTCACTCCCCTCTGTTCAAAAAACACTCAAGAAGTGTACGAAGAAGGGAGACTTCCGTTGGACTACAGAAGCAGAAGAAGCTTTCATGCAGCTCAAGCAGCATATAGCAGCACTTCCCACGCTAGTCGCACCCCGACCAGGGGAGGAGTTGATTATGTATTTATCCGCGACGCATGGGGCAATTAGCGTCGTGCTACTGACAGATAGGGACTCCGTACAAACACCGGTATACTTCATAAGTAAAGCACTCAAGGAAACGGAGATCAACTATAGCGCAATGGAGAAGCTGATCCTGGCGTTAGTATTTGCCGCCAAAAGACTGCGCAGATATTTCCAAGCGCACCCAATAGTGGTAATCACAGATCAACCCATCAAACAGGTTATCTCTAAACCTGATGCGTCGGGGCGATTGCAAAAGTGGAGCGTGTTGCTAGGGGAGCATAACATCTCTTATAGACCACGCACCGCAGTGAAAGGACAGATACTGGCGGATTTTCTCATCGAAAAACCAGAAACCGATGCTGTACTCCCCCAGAGCGAAGTAAAACTCCAAGAACCATGGATCTTATTCACGGATGGATCGTCATGCGTGGACGGGTCGGGCGCAGGCCTTATCCTCACTAACCCGGAAGGAATGGAATTCACTTACGCACTGCGTTTTGAATTCACAGCCACGAACAACGAGGCGGAGTACGAAGCCCTACTTGCGGGACTACGCATTGCAGCTCGAATGGGTGTACGTAACCTAGAAGCAAATGTGGACTCCCGTTTAGTAGCCAACCATGTGTTGGGCGAATATGTGGCTAAAGAAGACAACATGATTCAATACCTCGACAAGACCAAGTCGCTAATCCAGGGCTTTGATAGATTCACCATTCGGCAAGTTCCTAGGGGTGACAACAAAAAAGCGGATGCCTTAAGTAAGATCGCATCCACAAGCTTCGCGCACCTATCAAAGCAGGTGTTGGTCGAAATCTTGAAGAACAAATCCATCTCGGAGATGGAGATATCTACGGTGATAGAAGAGCAGGATCCTACGTGGATGACCCCTATCATCGAATTCATAAGCAAGGGCACGCTCCCTCATGAACAAAAGGATGCCCGGCGAATACGCCGCACGGCGCAGAGATTCGAACTTCGAAATGGTGTCCTCTATCGACGTTCGTTCCTACAACCATGGCTCCGATGCGTCGGACCTATTCAGGCAGACTATGTGCTCCGCGAGATTCATGCGGGTTCATGCAGTATGCACTCAGGACCACGATCTGTAGTAGCAAGAGCCTTACGGTCTGGGTACTACTGGCCCACCATGCACCGCGACGCGCGCGACATGATAAAGAAATGCAATGATTGCCAAGTACATAGACCAATCCCGCGCCAACCACAACAGGAGCTAACACCCATCACCTCACCATGGCCATTCCACAAGTGGGGTATCGACATCGCTGGTCCCTTCCCTGTTGCAGCGGGAGGATTGAAATTCCTTATCGTGGCTATAGACTACTTTACTAAATGGATCGAGGCGAAAGCGGTCGCCACAATCACAGGGAATCAGGTAAAACGATTTGTTTGGGATAACATTGTGTGCCGTTTTGGATTACCTGGAGAAATAGTTTCGGACAATGGGAAACAATTCTGTGATAACCCGTTCAAAGACTGGTGCGCAAGATTAAGCATTACACAGCGCTTTGCGTCGGTTAAACACCCACAGACCAATGGTTTGGTTGAGCGTGCAAATCAAAGTCTAGGCGAAGGAATCAAAGCGCGCCTGGATAGACATAAAGGCAGGTGGGTAGAGGAATTGTCACATGTCCTGTGGGCACATCGCACAACAATAACCAGATCCAAGGCAAAAATCCATAATACCCTGGATACAAACGAATCTTGGTGCATAATAGAATTAAGCGTTTACCAAATTAGGGTTTATAACAAACCCTAGTTTCACCGAATTTGACAAATTATTGAAAAATAAAACCCAGTTCGATATGAAGAAAGCCCTTAATAATAACAATGATTTATAAATCGTATTGCATACCAATTAAGGTAGAGAGGACGATTTTAAACCTTGTTATATCAATTAAACTTCAAAAACCCGATAAAACTTTGACCACGCGATTTCTTGAAAAATTAGGGTTTTTAGGGTTTCTTGAAAACCTTGTAGATCCTAGATCAAGAGCCACATGGCTCTGATACCAATTGATAAGATCGTTTATAGCTCAAGATTGATTAGATCTTATATATCTAGGATGAACAATAACAATGATTGATAACACGCAGCGGAATAATAAAGAACACAATCAAAGTTATCACAAGGTTTTCTTTATTGAACGTTTCCCTATTACCCCAACTATAATTTGGGGCTACACCAACTAACTATGGTGTACTATTCGACTCTCATCAGTCGACTTGCTATCTAACTATCTAGACTCTCATTGGGAGAGCTCTAGTTTTCTATGGATGGATATGTAAAACCTATGTCTATGATCTCTTTATATAGGGAGAGATCATGACTTACAAAGGAAGTAAATCAATAGATAAGGAAACTATTTAAATTACATTAAACCACATTAATATGTTTCCTAATTATCCTGTAGAATATTTGACCAAATCTTCATATTTCTCCACCAGCTTGTAGAGTTTTATAATGACGACTTTGATCCTTTTGTTTCATTATTTTATTCATTTTGTCTCATCAAATCAAGAATCCTAACAACTTGGCTTGTACATCATTTTAAGACCTAATTGATTAGCAGGAATAGACAGTTTAAGAAGGCAACATCTTAGGAATTCACCCAAATAGCCTATATGTGTGTGTTTATCGACTTGTTACACTGACTTGTCGACCTCCTATGTAAAACCCTTTGTTGCACTCATTTTTAGTGCAAGATACCCCTAGATCACCTTGTTAAGCCAATCCTTATTTGAACCCCTTAATGTATCATTACACCATTTCGCCTTAGCCAACCCTATAGTCTATATTCTTTGTGTTGAAATTTCTAGCTACTTAAGTCCATGGTTCGATGAAATGGGTTTGGAAATTTTGCACACCCGTGGAAGACTTATCATTAATGATCTATAAAGACCCCCCGATATCAGCACTTATGATATTGTTCATCTCAAGTAGGGGGATATGTGTATTGTATCATATGATGCAGGGGCAATAATAAAAAGATATAAACCCATGTAGCATATTCGTGTTGGTTACGTGTTATAAAACCAACAAAGTGATCAAAATTATAAAGATGCTGCAACTATTAGCCATCTGTGTGCTAAAGATATAAAGATGGTGCAACTATAAGCCATATGTTTGATTGTGAAGGTTGGGCTAGTAGCCCATTATTTTGGATTAGATTTTTGCACTTGGATACTTGGACTTATAGATGGACAGTAGCTGGTTATGACAACCTTAGATCATTTAGACTATTAGTTTTGTGTATTTTGTTTAACACCAATTAATGTGTATCCCATGTCTTATCTTATTCAATCGTCTTCGTAATCACTCTTCAAATATCCCAAAAATACGAGCATAAATTAATAAGAATAATCATATTTGAAACTTCGTATCTGTCCGGAGATCCAATCCATCCAAAAACCAAGTACTGTCCGATATTGTACAAAGCTAGCAGTACAAACTGCTTTATTAGACAACTTTGGCAAGGTATAAACTCTTCTCGGATACAACTAACAGTACAAACTTTCTTCACTCGAACAATATTATAAAGCAAAGCTGTTTCCAAGGAACATATGCCACTCGAACTTCATAGTACTCCATACGCCCAACATCTTTGAGCCCAAATAATATCAATAAAGTCTAAACTTAAAGCCCATAAACTTTTCTTTGATCCCAAGAATAAACGGCAGGAACATATCTTTAAGCCCACGTTAAAATAACTTGGCAGTACAAAGTATATAATGCAATATAACATAAATGGGTAGCGAGTGGCATTAACAATTATGAAGGCCAAACAAGCACGAATATAAATCCCACAAAACCCAATAGCAGCTGTAAACACGTCTAACATATATCACAAATATGTATAATTCCCACAATTGTTACTTTCCTTACTGTTATATCTTCATTCAAAATAACAGATCTCATTGTCTCCAAGACCAGTAACAATTTAGCCAGCAAAATCTTATTAATAACAACAATTCGATCGTTACTATACTTTAATGTACCTTGATTGCCTGCTCTCCATATATCCACAATCATAACACGAACACAATCACTCAGCCAGCCCCCCCCAACAACCCATAACACCCATGTATCTTCATCTGTCTCACCACGACCCCCATATTAGGGTTTCTTCACGAACAGATCCCAATCAGAAACAAGAATAATCAATGATCCTTGGAACCCTAGGGTTTCTTGATCTCTCCTTCTATCAATTACCAGATCACGCATATTCAAATGACCACCATACTCTTTTCTTGCGTGAACAATTGCCTCGTTTCCAAACACATATAATCAAGCAGCGAGATTATAAACAATATATCATGAGAGCATTCAGATCTCACACAAAAACCCTTAGCGAATCATTTATCCAAAACCCTAGTAATTAAGGTTTTCATAGCTTGTATTCTTTCGCTAGGTCAGAGACGTGTATTCTTTCAACTATGATGATCAGATGTATATAAGAAAATAAAGAACCAAATCATATGCCAAACATATCGCTTGAATTTGCTGTACCGAATTAGGGTTTTATGAAAAACCCGAATATCACTGAATTTGAATGTTACCGAAAATCATAGAAACTTAAAAACCCTTATTGGTTTTATTAAATTGAATCAGTAAATGGAAGCAATTAGAAACATCTTTGATTTGTCTGAAATAATAAGTTGGTTATTGGTGCGTTGATGAAGTCAATTATATACGTAATAATATCCAAAGTATAGAAAATTCCAAAACTACCACTTGAGGACAAAGGTAGTAGGAAAAATCTTACAAAAATACTAAAGTTTTAACCGATAAGTGAATTACCGGGCGTTTTCCCAAATTTATTAATTGAGACCAGTTTGTTTATCTTGGACAATGTTTTGAATTGGTTTAATGATTGATTTGTTTTCTAAAATCCTAATAGTGAGTAAATAAAGGAACAACTAAACCTAACTATAAAAAATCTATACGGGAAAGTAAATTTTAACTAAAAATGCAAATTGGGAATCCAAAACGGGACCTAAAAACCCTAAATTATCAAAATTAAGCTAAAATGATCTTTTTGGTTTTTGAAAGACTTAATTGTATAAAAAGCTAAAACAAAGAAAACTAGACTAAAAACGAAAGTGTTTAGGGCTTAAAAACACTAAAAACGTGAACGGAAATCAATCCCGTTCTTTAAAAAATGAAAATTTGCAATTTAATCCCTACGAAAGCAAATCTATTTTTCCTAAGTCCTAAATGTTAAAAGAAAATTTTCTAAAAAAGAATTATATTTTTTTGAATTTTTTATAATTTTTTTATGAATTAAAAATGGGGATTTTAACAAATTAATTGTTTAAAAATAATAAAACTATTTATAAAAAATCTTGAAAAAATTACCGAAAAAAAAATAGCTTTAACAATGAGGAAATCTTAGGAAAAAATAATCTTGGAAAACACAGCTTATAGAATAAGCTGTGAATAATAAGCTTAAAACAGCTTATTATACTAAAAGCCTAAAACGCATATAAATATAGATTGTGCAAAGATCTATACCGAATGTGCTATTGTAGCACATGGTTGGTGTTGTGGGGGTTTTAAAACGCTTGGTGAGGGTTGGTATAGGTCCCTTGGGTTCGAGTCTGCTCACCGAGGGTTTCCCACATCCATGTGTTTTATTTTTTGGATTTTTTTACAACTTTTTGTGAAAACACTTAAAATAAGCTTCTTTTTGTCAAAACAGCTATTTTTATAAACCTAAAAAGAAGCATAGGAAATAAGCTAAATTAGATAGGAAAAGCTTTTCTCTTAAGCTTATAATGCTAAATGTTTTGGGCAATTTTAGCACTAAAAAGCAAATTGAAAAAGGGTCTAATATACTAAGGAAAAAAGCTTAATACTAAACCTAATAAGAATATAAAAAATATAAGCAAGGGACATTAAGCTGAAAAAGCTAAAAGCGACAGAGGTAATAAAAGGTTATAAAACTTAATGGTTTTTTAAGCTAATATGAATATAAGCTAAAAAATAAGTTTAAACTAAGGTATTCATAACTAAGATAGTCTTATACTAACCTAATAAGCTATATTAGACCTAAATAAGCTAGGAAAATAAGCAGATAAGCACAAATAAGCCAAATAGCACTTAAGCTAAAAACTATATACAAACAGCAAGAGTTGTACTTTTTAAGCTTAAAAATAAGTTCAAAGATGGTACCTTAAGAAGATAAGCTTTATTCCTACTTAAAGCCTGGCCTAAAAGCTACATGAAACAGCTTTTAAAAATCATTTTGAAAAAATCTATTACTCATTGAAAAAAGTGGCTTGAAAAACAACTTACTTGTACTTGTATATGCTGAGTAACTTTTGAAAAGACAACTAGCAACTTTTAGCTTAAAGACAGATAAGCAAATAAACTTTTAGGTACAAAATAAGTTGAGAGAGATTGACATTGACCTTAAACCTACTAGTATACTAAGTATGAAAAGCTAAAAACTAATTTTAACTGATATTTAAGCTAGAAATTGGCTAATTGGCTTTTTAATGCAGTTGACACTTATAGTGATCAAAAGCTCAAAACTAATACATGCAGGCTAAAGAGCTAGTTTCTACAACTTTTAAATCACCAAACTAAATGCAAATTGAGCAATTATTCTAAGAAAAACAAACTTAAGCTTATGATGCTAATAGAACTGAGCTTAAACTAACAGAATTAACTATAGCTAAATCACATATATGAAAGCTAATTTAAACCTATAAATTTCCTTAAATCCAATCTTATAAACCTGCAAATGTTCATTTAAACCAATCCTAAGGACCAAATGGCTTGGCCGGTGGTATAACTTGAGCAGTTAGTACTGCCTTGTGCCAAACACCCCTTAAAAAAGTCTAAATCCATTTTTTAGCTTATGAAGATGAGTTTTAATGCACAAACAGGTTATACCAGATAATAACAAGCTAAAAATTGTCCTAATTAACAGATCTAAGTAACTGAATAAGCAGAACTAATAAGCTACTAATCTATACTATTTTTTTTTGTATTTTTGACAGTTTTTATAACATAACAGGCAAACTAAAATCTAGGCTAACTAATAAACATATTAAGCATTAAACAACAAATATAAGTAGAGATAAGCTAATTAAAACAGCAATAAGGCAAATATAAAGCAGATATAAGCTTAAATAATGCAAAAATTAAGCTAAAATTGTAAAAAAATGGGATTAAAGGGGCCTATGCTCTAAACAAGGCCTAAGATTAAGCTCAAATGAGATTCAATAAGCTCTAGCTTATCAAAAGATAAGCTAGTAATGTCAATAAGCTATTCCAGGGTAAGCTTATCTTCTAAAGCAACCAAATCATTCAGAGCCTGGGTATTAAACTGATTTTAGCTTTACATAAAGTTAATGATTAAGTTTGAGATCAATTAAGGAATTAGAGGGACTTAGTGAGCTTGAGATGAGCTTATAACAGATTATGAAACAGTAACAATTATTTAACCAAAATTTTTTTATAAAAGTAAGCTTGAGAAAAGTAAAGTGCATAATAGAAAACTTGATTCTATTATTAAAAATGAGTTGATTAAATAGTGAAAAAGGAAATTACATTTAAGTAAACCAATAAGCTAAAAATGTTTTAATGAAAAATTTATCTATAAGCTAATTTATATGCTATAATATAAAAATCTATCTATCTAGCTACTCTCCTCGCTGTGTGTGAGGAAGCTTTGTATTTATAGCTGAGAGAGAAGCTTCTAGGTCTCTCAACATGCTCCTCCAAGCTTTGATCTCGTCCCTCCCTTTAATTCATATTGGATCTTTGTCATTAAGCCGTTTGATCAAATAGTCTGAGACACACGGATTGCCAGCGTGGCACAATCCGTGTGTCAATGAGTTACTTGTGCTTTTTACCAAAGGTTTTAGTGCAAATTTCTCTTCCCTTGTGTGTTTGTATGAAGCCAACGTGTCATTCCTTTTGTCAATTCTAGCTAATGAGAGCACATGATGACGTCTTGCTCTGCCAAGTCATAGCTTAGTACTCGAATCTTGAAGCCACGTAATCAATTTCAATTTACCCTTTGTTTTTGCGCAGGTTAAAATGAAGACGTAGATGAATAGTAAAAATGTTTTTTTTCCCTCCTTTTTTTCCTTTTAATAACTATGTTGACCCGAGTGCTTGATTTGGGCTAGGATTGGGTCTGGGTGTTGGGGCCACAATAAAAGGTTTAGTTATAAAGGATAACGAAGTTAATCTTTATAATAAAGGAGATAACGGTGTTAGGGTTTAGGGACTTTTGGTGAATTTGGTTTAACATTAAGGGTATTTTGGGTATTTTCAAAGTGTTTTGTCTTCTTGTGGTTGACCAATGTTGACCAAGAGTTGACTTTGACTGAGCATTGTTGAAACCTTCTGGCTCTTTTGCACTCTATCCGTTCTAGTGTTCGTGTTTGTCCAGCTTTGACCGTTTTCTTGTGATTTTTGCAATATCCGTACCTATACATCACAAATGACAAAACAAGCAATATACAAGCATAATTTGCACAATTTGTTCATTTAAGGGTCATTTTTGATATAGAAAGGATATGTGATTTTTCACATATCAAAATTCCCCAAAAACTAGTGATTGTGTGTCATCTCGTAATTATTATATGCCTTAAAACCAAAATACTCAAAACTTCCCCAAAACCTAAATCCTTTGAAATGTAGGATAAAGACTTTTTTGGGGAGAGTTAAGAAATCACAAGCTTTAAAACACCCCATTTTCCCTTTTTTCAAAACTTTTTCCATTTTTTTTTCTTTTTTTAATTACCTAGAATATTCTGACTTTCGTTATTTCCATAACTGTTAGGGATCATAGAACAAGATGAATTTCGATCCGAGAATGCCCCAAAAAGGATAAATTCATCGTCCCCGACTTTTCACTAGTTCCAAACCAAGCTTAAAAACAAAATCTCCACTAAAATATCAGTTATAGATTGCTAACACTACTCATATTTGAACTTGGTGAATCTTTTTTACTCCCGAAATTTTATTATCTTAGGTGAATGTGCTATTTTGAATTTCAATCATGGATCAACGTTTCGGAAAAATTACTATGATTTCACGTTTCCACCCGAGTAATATGAGTTTGTAGGAAGAGTTCATCCCATGTTAGCGCTTTCGTCTCGGCACATCCTAAGCTTGCGGGTAAGGGACCAGGCTTTTGACCCCACAAAGACTGTATCGGGACTCACGACATTTGTTTCAATACAACTCTAAGGTTTCGTATATACATAGCTTTAAAATTGATTAGCACAATAGTTTCAAAAGCATATTTAAATTTAACTAAAAGAGATCTATTTATTAATTCACTCTTAAAATATTTAATCATTTTAGTGCAATTATAAACCCTCTACCTTTTAGAAGGTTTGAAAACATCGGTTGTGAGCGGCAAGGATGCAGCAAACTTTTATCTGTCTGGATTTTTATTCTTTACTATGGGCTTTCTTTCGGAAGACTACCACATCGGTTATGAGCGCAGATGTAGTTTAAAACTTTTTATCAGACCAACTGGTGATTTTATTTTTTATTACTTTTTTTAAGTAAAACTTTTTTTGAAAAAGTTCAAGTATAAATTTGAATAAGACTAAAGTTTTTGTTATTTACATTACATAAAAAATTGTTGATTTAGGTTTATCTCAAAAGAAAACACATATTATAATCCTGGTTAAGAGCTTATGGAGAGAAAAGCCAATAAATTACATACATGAGCTTTAAGTTTTCAAATAATCCTTGTTTAAGCATTCCACTTCCATACTTAACTCTTATTATTTTTCGTTCTTTGCGAATTTCTTGCGACAAGCTTAGCCTAAAAGTTAAGATAGTCCTGACCACTTTTACCGTGCTCATGTGTCTGAAAGAAAACAAGCTAGAGCTCAACACGCTCGAGCGAGTCAAAATCATATTCTTATTTACCAGCAGGAAAGTCAAAATTGTGACAAAACACTTATTTTATTTTTGAAAATTTTTAAAATTTTTCATATTTTTTAAATTTTTTATGGGAAAACGGGTGTACGTAAGAAACAACGGGCAAAGTAGGTAAGACTCATTTCGAAAGATATACTTCCCCATATAAAATTAACACATTGTCCTCAATTTCCTAGCTAGACTTAAAACTCCATAATGGACTCAATAAGTTCGAATCATAATCTAGGCATGAAGAAAGTATCACAAAAAATCTTAAGCGTTTTTCAACGTATGCTAAAAGATAAATGTTATTCGCTAATAATCTTAGGATACCGGATTTTCCCAAGTAATGTCATGCAAAAGCTAGGAAGCTTGAGTGGACGGACAAACACGAAACACTGAGAGTCTTCAGAAAATTTTAGGTATCCTGCAAACATACACGCACATACACAACAAGATTCGGAAGAGTACATGGCCTCATCACATCTCAATATAAATAAGAAAGAAAATAGAAGGATAAGCATGGGGTGCCTCCCACGAAGCGCTTTGTTTAGTTAACTGAGTCACATAGCTTGCTCGATACCGAAATTTAATTATCCTTGGAGAAAGTGTGGAGATCCTGGACTACATCGGGTGGTAAGTCCCCTCCGAAGTAATGCTTCACACGATGACCATTCACCTTAAAGTTTGGACTATCAGGTTGAGATAACTCAATGGTTTCGTATGGAAAAACTTTGGTGATGGTGGTAAGGTCCTGACCAACGAGTTTTAAGCTTTCGAGAATATCTTTAGACGAGGAGTTGATGAGTAAGGACCAATCGATCACCAACATTGAAAAATGCAGGTTTTGATCTTTGACTCGTGAAGTCTTCTTTCGTCCCTCTCTTTATATATCAAAGTAAATTCTCGTGAGCTTGATCACTCGAAGCTCATTAAGTTGGAAGCTTTCGGTGATCACTCGCGGTTTTAAGATTGAAGTTAGCATGTTTCAAAGCCCAATATTCTTTATGCTCTAAATCTCAATAGGTAATGGCAAGATTTTCGTACATTATTTGTAAGGCGTACAAACAATCAGTGTCTTATAAGCGGGTACGAACATGCCATATAAAGCATTATCTAGTTTGTGTCGGACCACGAAAGGCACGGTTCTCCAAATGTCCTGTCTAGATACGTTTCAAAACCTTGATTTGACACCTCCTCCACTTGCCGCACGTTTGAGGGTGATATAGCTAGTAGCTAGACGATGATGTGAACCCTACTTAGACATTACTTTAGCAAATATGATCATTACAAAATGGGTGTCCCACGTATCGACTTTATAATAGCTCTAGGTGTTACAATCAGGCAAAAGGGATTTCAAAACTTAACTACAACTCTTGCTTCATTTTGTGGGGAGCGCCTTTGCTTTCCTCCCACTTTGAACAGATAATCAACGACAAAGAGGATATATTTATTCCAGGTGAAGTCGGAAATGGTCCATGAAAATCATTAACCATTAGTTCATCTAGATTCACAAACTTTTTGCTAGCATCCTTTTTGTTGTTTTGAGGCATTTATCTCGTTGTGAAAATTTTACTTGTCTTTGAACGTTATCACAAGATTTGATCATGTTTTATGGGCATCTCGATATATGGTCGGCCCAAAGATATCCGGACATCACATACTTTTCGAGCGGTTGAGGGATGGCACTTATGATGGCCCCCGGTGGGTCCTTCATGACAAGCTTTGAGGATATCAATAGCTTCTTGCCCATGCACACACCGTCGAATGATTTGATCCGCACAAATACGAAAAAGATAGGGATCGTCCTAGAAATAATGTTTAACGTCCTTGAAAAACTTCTTCTTTTGGGTTAGGGTTGGTTCATTCCTTTGATTGATTTAAAAATTCCCCGCCATGGGTAATTTGCATAGTCCGCAAACCATGGGGTACTTTCATTCAAAATACACTCAAGAGTTTCTAAAGGAAAATGTTCATTTATGTCTTTGTTTTTCTAAACACATCCTTATGAGGATTCTCAAGTCTAGATAAATGATCCGCCGCAAGGTTCTCACTTCCTTTTTTTATCACGGATGGTGATATCAAATTCTTGTAGGAGAAGATCCACGAAGAACACTCGGCTTGGCGACCTTTTATTTCGTTCATAAGATACTTAAAGCCAAGGGATCGTTATACACTATGCTTATTAGATAAGACAAGATATGCCGGAAACTTTTCAAAAGCATACACATGGAAGCATTTCCTTTTCCGTGGTAGTGTAATGAATTGAGGCTTCTATCATTGTGCTTTCTAGCATATTGTATAGGCTGAAAGTGTTCGTCTTTCGTTGTCTAAACTGCACCATCGCGAAATCAGTTGCATCAACATGAGTTCGAAAGGTAGGTTCCTAATTGGGACAACTAAGTCGGAGATTCGGTAAGCTTCTTTTTAAGAGTTCTAAAGGCGTCATACCAATCCTTAGAAAACACATAACGTGTTTCCTTCTTAAGAAGGTGAGTCATCGGTCTAGCTATTTTGGAAAAGTCTTGGATAAAACGTCAATAAAAACTCGCATGACCTAGGAAACTCCTAACACCTTTTATGGTAGTCGGGTGAGGTAGCTTAGCGATAACATCGACTTTAGCACGATCGACCTCAATTCCCGACTTTGAAATTTTATGCCCTAACACAATTCCTTCTCTACACATAAAGTGGTACTTCTCCCAATTAAGAACTAAATTCGTGTCTTCACAACGTTTTAGCATCTTTTCTAAATTGGAGAGGCATAAATCAAAACTATCCCCCAAAACCAAGAAATCATCCATAAACACTTCCATAGTCTTTTCGATCATATCATGAAATATGGTCATCATACACCGTTGAAATGGCATGCGACGGTACGCCAAAGTTCCATATAGGCATGTGAAAGTAGTTTTCTCCTGGTCCTGGGGATATATTGGTATTTGGAAATACCCTGAAAATCCATCTAGAAAACAATAAAACTCATTCCCGGCTAATCTTTCTATCATTTGAACCATAAATGGCAATGGAAAATGATCTTTTCGAGTTGCGACATTTAACTTCCTATAGTCGATACAAACTCTCCACCCGGTAACTAAACGTGTCGGAATTAATTCATTCTCTTCATTAGCAACAACGGTAATTCCTCCTTTCTTTGGAACACAATGCACTTAACTAACCCATGGGCTATCGGAGATCGGGTAAATCATTCCAGCATCAAGAAGTTTTAGGACCTCCTTTTTTATTACCTCGTGAATTTTTGGATTAACCCGTCTTTGACTTTGAACCGTTGGTTTGTAATCATCCTCCATCAAGATTTTGTGTGTACAAAAACGAGGGTCGATACCCTTGATGTCGGTAATTTTCCAAGCAATGGCCTTTTTATGAGATTTGAGCACCTTTAAAAGAGCTTATTTTTCAACAACTTTTAAACCTTTTGCAATAATCACGGGTAACTTGTCGTTTTCTTCCAAGAAAGCATATTCTAAGTGAGACGGTAAATCTTTTAACTCTAATTCCGGAGGCTCTTCAATTGAAGATTTTGCCTCGGTCACTTCACTTTGTTTAAGGTCCATCGGAGGAAGTTGAAATGGGTCGTTATTTAACAATTTTTCGATCAAACAAATATCTTCCTCCGGATCGCAATCGGCGTAATCAATTTCCGGTGAAATGGAATCGTCCTTAAGATAAGCTTCGATTTCTTCCAAAATGAATTCGGAAGTAAATGGCTCAGACATCGGGGTAGGATTGCCACCCGAAGAATTAGAAAATCCTAGCAATTCTGGAACATACTCCTCACAAACTGCATCAATGATGTCAATTCGGTTTACCGATTTGTCATTTGTAGAGGAATATCTCGTGGTTTGATCTAGATTAAAAGTGACGGCTTCGTTATCAACCCGAAGGGTTATTTCTTCTCCATAAACATCAATTAAAGCACGACCGGTCCTCAAAAAGGATATCCCAAGTATGAGAGGTACTCGAGGACCGGCTTCGAAATCGACAACAATAAAGTCTGTAGGAAAAAGAAATTTCCCAACTTTGACAAAAACGTCTTCGGCGAGTCCTTTAGGATAAGTAATCGATCGGTCTGCTAACTCTAAAGTCATCCGAGTTGGTGTAAGATCAGGTAAAGAAAGCTTTTTCCAAATAGAAAGGGGCATAAGATTTATGCTCGCGCCAAGATCGGCCAAGGCGTGGCATACATCTATTCCCGGGAAATTACATGGAATAAGAAACTTGCCGGGATCTCTAAGCTTTTCGGGAAGCTTTTTGAGGAGCATCGCCGAGCAATTCTCGTTCAACGGTATCTTAGCTAACTCAAGCAACTTTTCTTTATTCATGAGCAAACTCTTAATCGTAGGAGCAAATCTTGGCATCAAAAGTAAAGCATCCGCGAAACTAATGTCGAAGCGCAAATCTTGAAAGATTTGGAAGATCTTCTCCATTTGATTCGAAGCTTTGTCACGGGACTTTTGATCATCACGTCGTGAAGGATATGGAATATTTGGCTTAGGTAAACTCTTCGGAACATCGGGTTCCGGAATGGGAGTTATAGGCCAAGTCTTTAGTAACATCGGGTTCCGGAATCGAATAGAAATGGGGATAACCGGAGGTGGGATTTGAGCGGTACTTCCTTGGAAATTTGTTTGCTCTTTATCCGTTGTCTCCTCGGTTTCTCGTTCCACTACCTTTTTAGGAGAAGGATTAGTAGGAATCGAGGGTCCCTCGTAAGCAACACCACTTCGAGTAGTGATCGCTTTCATCTCACCCTTCGGGTTTGGAATGGTATTACTCGGAAGAGTACCCGAAGTTGAGGCTTGGTTTTGAAACAATCCACATATCATGTTTTGCAAATTATTTTGAAAGGTAGTTTGTTGATTCATCATGACGGCTTGTTGAGATTTTATCGTGTTTTGAATTTCATTCTTAAGGTCTCCTTTCAACGAGTTGATTTGATTTTGCATGTTTCTCAACATTTGATCGTTATTTCTCTTGTAACTCGAAAAATCATTTGAAATCTCTTGTTGAACTTGATTATTAGGCACTTGAAAAGGTTGGTTTTGAAATCCTTGGTTTTGAAAATTTGGAGCATGATTATTTTGAGCTTGAAAACCTTGATTTCCATGAAAATTATTTCCCCGATTAAAATTATTCCCTTGAACTTGATTCTGATTAAACCTATTTTGACCATTGTTTTGCACCGGAGCAAAACCGGGTGGTGCCATTTGATTACTAACACGGTTTGGAGGGTTAACTTGATTGTAAGTACCCGTAGTCGCACAAACACTAGCTTGATTGTTATCGGTAGTCGGACAATTATACCAAGAATGAGCACCACCACAAGTAACGCAAGATTCCTCAACCGCTTTAACCGGAGCGGGAGTGACAACTTTTTTAGAAACAATCTCGACTAAGGTCGAAAGTTGATCCGCAAGCTTATCAATTCTTTCATCCGTTTTACTAGAAGTAGCATTCATCCTAGAAACATTTGATCTATTTCGTGAATAACGAACTTTTGATTTATTTTCAATTATGTTTAAAGCCTCTCTAGTCGTTTTACTCAAAAGATTTCCACCCGCCGCGGCATTTAAGGAGTCTTGTTCATTCTCGTTTAAACCGTTATAAAAGGTATCAACTTGAGTTAACTCCGTAAATCCGTGATGGGGACAAGCTCTAAGCAACTCCTTAAATCGTTCCCACGCTTCACTAAAAGTCTCCTCAAATTTTTGTGTAAATCGAGAAATTTCATTCTTTAAGTGAGTGGTTTTCGAAGGAGGGAAAAATTGATTCACAAATTTGGTCACGAGATCCTCCCAAGTCAAGATCGAATTCGGAGGTTCTTTCTCGTACCAAGTTTTAGCGGCTCCCTCGAGCGAATATGGAAACATCATAAGCTTAATCACATCGTTAGGCACATTCCTAAATTGTAAAGTCGAGGTAATCCTTTTGAAACTATTAATATGAGCATGAGGATTCTCACTCTCACGACCGTAAAATGGGTTCGCTTGAACCAATTGAAACAAATTTGTCTTAATCTCAAAATGATCGGCATTGATTTCTGGTAAAACAATAGCTTCTCCGTACCCTTCCGTAAGGGCACGAAGTAGGTCTTCCATGGTACGTTCCACCATTTCAACAATAGTTCGAATCTTGGGTTCGACTATGTTAGAAACTTGTCTTCTCCGACGTCTTAGAATTGTGACGTTTGAATTATTAGGATAATTGAAACGTCTAGTGCGCATGCACTGACTAATTGCGAAACGTCTCAGTGCGCATGCATAATTTACAGCAAATAGGAATACACAACTCAAAAAACTATCTTTTATGTTTTTCTCAAACAAGTCTATATCTTCACCAACATCTAATTTAACGGACACCCACGAGACTAGACAACTATGACACCAAATAATCAAACTTACTTCACGATACGCTCTTAAAAAATTTTACTTTTTAAGGTGAGCCCGCTATTCTCGTAAGTGACAACAAATGGCATTAAGTTTTTTTAACATCTTTCATTCTATCGAGTTGGGAACTTATTGATGGATAATACCTCATTAAGGTATTATTTGTTGTGTTCTTTTTACCACTTTTAACTTTTTAAACTCTCTATCCACTAATTAATGAGAAAAAATCGAAAAATCCGAAAAAACAAATATTTTTGTCTTCTTTGTCTTTCATCAACCCTCATCTCTACTATAACTTAAAAGAAAAAAAACAAAATAAATTTTTTATTTACATCTTCTTATATTTATTTACATCTTCTTCTCTTGATTTCTTCCTTAAAGCCGTACACTCTCAGAAGACGAAAGATTCTCCAAATCACATCAACAAACTTCCAAACGAAGGAATCTTAATCACACAACCTCCCCGCAGCGGCGCCAAAATTTGGATTGTAGCAAAGTCTATAGCACAGTAAATAATAATTAACAATATAGAAAAATTACCAAACTACCCTTGAGGATAAAAGTAGTACGGAGAATTCTCACAAATATATAATACTACGTATATTAACCGGTAAGTGATTACCGGGTCGTTAAGTCCTAACGATTTATGAAATTGAGACCACGTTTGTTGTTTGGACAATGATTTAAATTGGTTCGAAGATGATTTGTTTTCTAAAATCCTAAAAGAGATCAAATTAAAGGACAATTAAACTTAACTTTAATAACGGGAAATTAAACTTAAAAACGCAAAACGGGAACCCTAAACGGTGATTAAAAATCCTAAATTTCCAAAATTAGACCTAAAACAAAATTTTTCTCTTTTAATAGACTCTAATTAACTAAAAAGTAAGTTTAAAGAAAATTAGAACAAAAACAGAATTGAAATGAGCTTAAAAACACGAAAAACGAGAATGGAATCGAATCCCGTTCTTTAAACAAATCTGGAAATTTTGCAATTAAAACCCGACGGAAGCCAAACTAATTTCCTAGCAAACCATATATGAATCAAAAAATTTTCTAAAAAAAGAATTATATTATTTTTGATTATTTTTCTTTTTTTATGATTTTGTTCTACAAGTTTTTTAATCAAAAATACACACTGTTCTTATAAATAATACAAAACATAAATATACAAATCTCTGGCAAATCTTTCTTAGAACAATAGCTTGAACTAAAAGGACCTAGGAAAATAAGCTTGTTACCACACTTACTCGAATAAGCTGTGTATTAAGCTATAATAGCTTATTCGCGACACTCAAAGATACATAAAACTGTATACAAACATAGATAAAATTTTGTAAAACATAGAAATGCGAAAAAGCACCCAGGGCACGTTGGTGAGAGGTGTGTGGTGTCTGTCTGTTGCTATGTGCAAGGTTGGGATGTTTGAGGAGTCGGCGACTCGAGCTTGTTCACCCCCGATTTTCCATCTTCCCTTCTTATGATTCTTGACACCTCTCAATCACAAAGTTGTAGACAAGTATTAAAAATAAGCACATTTACTAAAAGAAATTATTTTATGAAAGCCCTAGCATAAAGACCGATAAAACAGCTGAAACATGCACAGACACTAAACTTAACTATTTATTGTTTTTTTAGAAAACTTTCATAAGCAACAAAACTAAATAATCTGATGAACAAATAACTCTAATAGCTCATTATCATACCTAACCCTACCCTAATACGACTTCAAAGGACAAATTAATCACTAAAATATAACCATAATGCAAAAACATCATCAAAAAGCTCTTATGAAAGCTTTAAACCAAAACAGACTCTAAGCAGATTTTTAAGCTAATTTTAAGCTCACAAACAAGAACTTCAAAAGCTGAAACTTATATCTACTTAAAGCTTGACCTAAAGGCTACTTGAAAATGCTCTTGAAAAGAATTTTGAAAAACAGTTGCTTAATGAAAGAGTATATTATGAAATAGCCTAAAGCTGCTTAAGCATAAGACAGTTTTGTTATTTGAATTGAAAAGCCCAAAAGCTAACTTTTAACATCTAAAAACAGATTATCAAAGTCTACATCTACTTTTGCAAACTACACTCAAACACGACGAACATGCGCATCCACAATCTAGTTGAATGCAAGACCCTCTAATCCTCAAACACTACTATTTCTCCTAATAAAATTACAACTTGAAAAAGTTGCTTTTTCCTAAATACCTACATATGCAGTTTTAGCCAAATTGGAGCTCATACACCTTAAAACTAATTTAGTGCAGACTTTAGAAAACTGATTTTAGACACTCTAGAATGCAAAACTAAGAACAATGAAAGCAAAATTAGCAACTAGAAATCAAATAAGCTAGAAATCCTATGAAAACTGACTATAAGACCTCAGAATCAGAACATAAGCTAGAATACCTATGAAAACTTAATCTTTGACTAAAAACAACCTAGAATCCTAACTAATTATACCCAAAAATGAAAATCAAATTATAGATATAGTCACTATAATGGGTACAACAGCAACACTAACTATTTGGTTAGTGCTGCTGTGCCAAACACTCCCTTAAACTTGATAATTTCCATTTTAGCTTATGAAATAGAGATTTAGTAAACAAAGGTTCAATACCAGATAACAAATAGCTAAAAATACCAGATGACTAACAACTTTTAACAACCTTATTAAGCATTAATCAACAAGAAAATAAGCCAGAATCTATAAGCTACTTACTAGGCTAAATATATTTTTTTGATTTTAAGATTTTTAGGACAAAATGAAGAAAACTAAGATCTACTCTATGGATTTCAAAAACAGATAATCAAAAGCACTCAATTAACATAACAACACAATAATAAGCACTATTAAGCAACAAATAAGTTGTTTACATAATTTATAAGCTAGGAAAACTTAAGACAGAAAAGGAAAAAAACCTTATAATTGCCTTAGCTTAACAAAGGATCAAATTGCTCAAAGAGTTGTCTACAAGCTTTAGCTTATCACAAGGATAAGCTAGTTAAGTCCCATAAGCTCTTCCAGGTTAAGCTTATCATCCAAAAGCTCTAGATCCATATATCATAGGTATTTATCTAATTTTAAAGGTTTAAATAGATTAATGATTAAATTTAGCTCAATTCCAAGCTTAGAGACTTGAGAAGAGCTTATGATCAGCTTATTAGAGGCTTAAGAACAATAACAGTTTATTTAGTAAAGTTTTATATAAAAGAGAACTTGAGAAAGGTAAGAGTAAACTCGAATTCTATTAATGGGATGATGATTACAATACTGAAAGGAAAATTACATTAAGCTAACATTAAGCTAAAACATTTTTAAAGGACAATACAAAAGCTAAAATCTAATAAGCTAAAAAAATGAAAAAACTAGCTAGCTCTTGATGTGTGTGATGAAGCCTTGCTTTTATAGCCTTCAGAGGATGCTTCTAGGCCTTGAGTCACACTCCTCTCTCCCTTGATCTTAGACTTTCATTCTTTCTCATCATTGGATCTCTAATAATCACCGTTGGATTAATTGGGGTGAGCACACGGATTGCCAACGTGGCCCTCCGTGTGTCAGACGTTGTATGCTTCTTTTATACTCATTTTAGTGAAAAAATCCAATGATTGGTGTGTTTCTTGTCAGACCCGCGTGTCATTCTTCTTGGGTTTTAACCAATTAAAACTTCTTATGACGTCTTCATTTGCCAGGGTGTACTTTGGTACTTGAATTAAAATGCCACGTCCTCAATTTTGATTTACCCTTTGATTTGATGTATGGTTAAATACTGAGAACGATAATGAACAGTAAAACTTTTTACCCGCCTTTTTTAACTTGTAAACGTTTATATTTAAACGTCTTGGGTGGGGTTTGCTTGAGTGAAAGTGGTTTTGACATGTGGGCAGTTTTTATAAAAGAAATGGGATTGGGACGGGTAAAATTGGAGGTGTGGGGTGGTAATGATAAAGAGGGTTAGAGAACGGATCGTGTATCTATTAATGTAATAAAGCTAATTGTGATTGTTGTAGGACTTCAGAGGGATCATGAGGTATGAATTAATAATTAGCGGGGTGTAACATAGGAGGGAAATGCTTTTGACGTAAATTTGGATGGTGTTTTGTCTTTTTGTGTTTTGACCTAGGGTTCGACTGGAGTTGACTTTTGAACATTTCAATGCTTTCTCGAAGTCCTCGGCTCTTTGTTACATATTTTTCGATCTTTCCGTGCCCGGTGTTTATCAGGTTCTTTTTGACCGTCCTCGGCTCTTGTACACTCTTTTTCGTCTCGTGCCCGTGTTTATCCGGTTTTGACCGTTTTCTTGAGATTTTTGCTATATCCATACCTACACAATCACAAAGACAAAACAAGTAGGATACAAGTATTTTAAGCACAATTTTGTCTTTTATGAGACATTTTTGATATAGAAAGGATATGTGATTTCTTACATATCAGTCCTCAAGTCCAATGCCACTTTGTGCCATAGGTTGCTCAATTACCTGTGATAAACATGCTAAAAAGGTCAACACAAAGGTTGAGTGAAATTCATAGGTTTGAAATGTAATAGTTGAATACAAGTCAATGTAATAGTAATAATTGCAATGAATACAATTATCATGGTAAACAATATTATATTATTGCACTAAGCTCATGACACTAAAGCCTTAAGTAAATGTTATTCATAAGTTGTTGCCCCAAGCGGGTGCTTTGCCAAACACCTAGAATTTTTCAAATGAAATGCGTCCGCTGGCCATGTATGTACCAGAACCTGGACGGGGAAGTTCAGTCCCAATAGATCTATTCACGGCATTCACGCTTACTTCGCAAAGTAATTAACGGTTCATGATAGTGGGCCCTTTTGGAAAATGGAGGTAACTTAGGCAATAATATATCTGGATAGCATACAGTTGGAAAATACTTGTATTCATGGTTTATAGCATGTATCTCCCCACAGAGTTTAGAAAACATGTAAAGGTGGGACTATGAACTCACATTGACAGGGAAATCTGATTGATGGCAAAAGTGACTTAATTGGAAATAAACGGCCTCGTCACGCAACCTAGGGTAATATGTCAAGTCATAGTTTGATTGTTTCAAAACTTTATTTCATAATGTTTAACGTAAATGATTTTGGTTTATTAGTTTGTGAAAACATCGTATCACTATTCGGGCTATCATAATCCAGAGGTCATGCAGTAAACGTTTGAGGAGCTAGGACACTTTAAATCGTAAATCCAACAACTCGTCAAAACGTCTACCCAAATGAAAGCCCCTCACATGAAATTCCCTAGTAACGTGATACATTATAGTTTAAATGATAGGATTTTATCTTTTTAAATTTCTTCAAAAGCTAGTGGATGATACATTATGTTAAATATATAATATAATTATTTTATAGTGTTTCGATCGACGAATGATAACGACAAATGTGTCGGGCTTTAATAAAATCGAGTTTTATAATATTTAAATATATTTTTATAATTAATATAAAAATATTACATTTTATACCCTCTAGAATTTAAAAATGACAATATATACCCTTGGTGTAATAACTTCTACAAAATTAATCCCTTTATATATATCTTTAAACATTTAAACCCTTAACTTTGAAATATGGAAAAATAAACCCTTGTAGTTTAACTTTAGAATAATTACATTTTTGGCACGAAAGTTTAATAATTTCAAATTTTATAATATATACCCCCCGCCCTTTTTGATTGTCTTCCCCAAACAACACCCGTTTTATCCCCCACCTCGAAAAAACCACTGGATAAACATCACTCACCCTCTCCACTAAAACCCTTGTCACATGTTACCTTGCCAAGTTGGAGATCCCACGCTTCCCAATCAAATTCGATGGCTATGATGAAACCAAAGAAGCACAAATGGAAATTAAAGGCTGAGATTGCTTTGGGCTTTTTCCTCTCACAACACAAACACAAGAAGCACAACAAAAAGACCTGGGACATCTATAAAAGAGAGAGAGATGAACAAGTAGTAAAAAGTAGTTAGTTAGTTTGATTCTCAGTTTGTAATTTTTCGTATCTTTAAGCATTTTCTTTTAAGTTTTTAGAATTCAGCTTTAATCACTTGTACCTTTGTTATTTCAATTTGTACTTTACCATTTTAAGTAATAAAATTCAGTCCTTAAGTTTCAATTGTTCTTTGATTTCAAAATTAAGATGATCTTATCTAATAAGCTCTCATAAGCTCATTTGAAGCTTATACGTGTTAATAAGCTCAAATCCAGTCAAATCCTTATTTTAAGTCATTCATTCTTTCATTTTGTTCATTTCACATTAAAAAATGATCACTAGAGGTCATTTGATGCATTTTGGAGGCTATTGAGGAGAAATAAGCTAATTCAGCTTATTGAGCTTAAAGCTCAAGGTATAGAGGCAAGGTGCCACTTTAGGTTTTGATTAGAGGTCACTCACTCAGATAGAGTGACCTAGGTTCAGAGACTCCATTCTCAGGTTTATATTCAAGTCTTTGATTTTAGCTTAAATTTAGCTTAATCCTTTAGCTTATTGTATTTGATTGTGTTTAATCATGTTTACTATTGTTTAGATAAGTTTAGAGTTTCAAATGTTTTAATTGATTGAAGCTAGAATCAATTTAGCTTTAATTTCTTCAATTCTGTCAAATTAGTTTAAGAAAAGCTAGCTGAGAAAGTTGCTATATATTCTTATATAATAAGATAGGAATTTTAGAGTTTAAAATATTTTTAGATAGTTTAGTGTTTATATGAGAGTAGATATAAAGATTTAGCTGCTTTAGCTTGAAAATAGGTTTTGAGTACAAGTTAGGTTAGACAGAATTTTCTAAGGAGTATTTGGATTGAGGTTACTTTGACTTTTAAAGTCAAAACTATTCTGTCTAAATATTTCATTTAGCTGAGTTTAGTCAAGTTAACAATGCACAAACAGGATATTAAGAGTAGTGGAGTGAAGAATTTAAGAGTTTTGAGCTTAAAAAAGATTAAGCTTGCACCATGACAGTTTTATTGTGCAAGTGATTTTATGATCTAGTGTTTCACAGCTTTCTAATGTTCTAGTTTAGTTAATGTAGACTTAGATACATGTAGTTAGAAGGATTAGAGAGTTTTCATCTCAAAGTTTAGCCTGCATTTGAGTATTCAGGCAAGTACATCAGCAACAATATATAGCAGCAGGATTGAGTGTTGGCTTATTTCTTCTAGGAAATTCATTTCTAGTTGTAATTTTGAAAAACCTTTTATCTAGAATAGTTTTACATCCATATCATAGCTTATTTCCAAAGTTTCAGGTTCTAAGGGTTAGTAATAAGCTTTTTAGCTTATTAGGAAAACCTTATTTTCAGTGATAAGCTTGAACTGTCACTTTTCAATAGCAAATTCCTTGTTATTTTTGTTAACTAGCAGCTTATTTCTTTTTGGATATCCTTAGTACACATCTTAGACTCTATATAGCTTCTTTTGTTTTTCACTTTCATGTAGAAATAAGCTAGTATTAAGCCAAAGTCTAAAAAGTTAGGAAAAAGCCTAGTTTCTGTAACAGTTTCAAAAAGCTTATTTTCTAGCTTAGTCTTTTGTTAAAAATAGAAAGTGCCTTTGTTAAAGTTGTTTAGTATAAGCTCCTTAAGAACTTTCATGTTTTAAGTTTTTGCTTATTTTCAATTTTTAATAAGCCAAAAATAAGCTAGATCGCAGGGTTTATTTGGTACTTTTCCCATAGTTTAGGGTTACCCGTTCGTACTAGAGTGTAAATTCACAATAGTTAGCCCGCCTACCCTTTTCTTTCTTTTATTACATTTCCTACCCTGTCTTTTGTTAAATAATAAAATAGAATTAATATTTTTGAAATTAGTTTAAATAAAATTAGGGTTTAGTTTTAATTGATAAAATTAGGGTTCAATTCAAAAAAGTTAGTTATAAAATTTGGGCATTTTTATATCATTTCATTTCTGCACACTTAAAGTAGTTAAAAAGCATTTTTCTTTAATTTTCCAGTTAAATTTGTAATTTCTAGGAATTAAAATAGGTTTTAGATATTTTCTTTTTCTTAAATAATTCATAAAAAATAGAAAAATAGTTGAAAATTTGTAATTCTTTTTGTGAAAATTTTCTTTTTAAATCTAGTATTTTTGAAAAATAAAAGTAGAATTTTAGTGTTTAATTTTAGAAATGGTTTATTTTTAGTAATTCATTTATCTTTAAAAATTCATAAAAAATACAAAAATAGTTAAAAAATTCTAATTTCTTTTTCCTAAAAATTTTCTTTTATAAATTTTGATTTTAGGTATAAAATTAGTAAATGAAGTGCTTTTAGATTTTTAAATTACATTTTTAGTCAACGTTTGTTAATTTTTCGTGCTAGTTAATCGTTTTTAGTTTGTGCTATTAAATTTGTAGTGTAATTCAAAATTCAAACTCCAATCTTCCGACTGTATCGATTTTCCAGCACAGCCTCGTTGGGGATAAACGACCCGGGAACATTCTATACTACTTCTCGGTTTTATTGATTCTGCTTTTAGACTATTCTTACTATATATATTTTATATTTTATTATATTATATATATTTTAAGGTGTAGTTTGGCAGCAATCAATTTTTGGCGCCGTTGCCGGGGAAGTGCTGTGACCGATTATCGTTACGTTTGTCAGTGTGTGTTTGAATCTGTGTATATTTTCTTTTATAAACATATAAAAAAATATATATATATACAAAAATATTTTTCATTTTCTTTTATTAGTATAATTATCATATAGAAACAAAAGAAAAAAAAACCAAAAATATAAAAACATTGTCCATAAAAAAGAAATAAAATTCACAAATTGGTAAAAATACCAAAATATAATATTCTCAACTGAGGTATTATCATAATAACTTCCGGTGAACTTGTTGGTTCCCAACTCGAACAAAAGATTTAAAACTTGCCTTTGTGTCACTTGTGAAATACGGCTCACCTTTAATTGATAAACAAACTATAAGAGGTTTAAGGAGGGTTGTTCCGAGGAACTACGACCCGAAAGGAGAAGGTTTTTAATAGCTTCGCGCTTTCCCGCTCCTCCGCTCCTTTGTGCGTTTGTCTTTTAAAGAGCTACCGTGAAACGAGTTGACTATTGGTTTAAGTTGTCTTATCATTTTGTCCGTTAAAATAAATTGTGAATTAATGGAAAAACCAAAAATAATCTTCTTTTTCTTCGTATCATTTAATTCTTTTCTTATCCATCTTAATGTTTAATTCTTATGACGTCATTCGATTATCGTTTGAATCCGATTTACGCGATTAAAGAATGCTCACTTAGGAGTTTTTGTACACTGCAGACTTTTTTGTTGTTCAAAAAATGGTCATGAAGAAAGTTCTTGTTCCTAAACCCCCTCGAAATTGTGCAAGGTGTGGAACCCCGGTTGATGGTCTGTATTGTCAAAGATGTGCTCTTTTACGAAAGAAAACTTTAAGGAAGATTTGTTTACATATTGTGTGGAAAATGAATTTTTCGAAGACCTTCAAGATACTTCCGAGTCATCCGATGACAATACCAACGTTGTTAATGCTCCTCAAGAGCCATTCGTTGGTAATCAGGACCCCGGTGAAAATTCCTCACCAAGTCCTCTACACATTGACCATTGTTGGACACGATTGCTGTGGATTCGTTAGTTGGAATCTTTTGTCGTCAATGCATTTGTAAGTCTTGTGGGAAAGGTGCTCATTACGGTTATAATTGCCCTCCGAGAGTTCCGATTATCTCTAATCCGGAACCATGCAAAAATCAAACCATTGATGAGCCCCTACAAAACTTGCAAAGTTTGCAACAACAATGTCTTCTTGGTACATGCCAAAAATGTGGTTGTAATGAATACAATGGAGTTTGTTTTTATTGTACGATTGGAAATGGAACACCAAGCAATTTTTCAACTCCGTACTCTTCTAACGATTCTCCAAGTGTTGCAAACCATCCTCCACAATCCCAATACGTGCCATACTCTTGTGAGTTATGTGGGAACGATTCTCATTACGGTTACGATTGTCCACCTCAAGTCCCCCGTTTGTACTACAATCAGGACCCATGGTATCCAATCAACACTTTGATTATTTCCACAAACTTCACCGCGTTTTCATCAACTATATCTTTGTTGTGAGAAAATTGCGGGGGTCCTCATGAAACCTTCCAATGTCAACCAATGAATGAAGACTATTATCATGAGCAAAATTCTTGCTATGATTCAAATTCTTTTGGTTTTGACCAAGTTCAACCCCCGCAATATACCGTCAATCATCCAATCTTCAATTCCCAAAATGAGCTTCTCAATTCTCAAAATAAGCTATATGGAACAAATGACAACCTTACGTGATTTGGTTGGTCAAGCTATACAAAAGAAGGAAGAAGAAAAGCGAATTGCGGAAGAGCAAGCGGCTAAAGATCGATATTGGAAGATTCCCATTTGCTACGATGATGACGAAGACGATACCATTGCAATCACACCCGTTTTACCAATCGAGGAACCCGATAACTCTATTTAATTAGGGGCCCGACAAGCATCTTGACACTATTCCGGAAACGGAATCGGACGAATTCATAAAGTCTAGTGTTGAGGACCTTGTCCCAATCCCAAGTGAGTCCGAGGGTATTCCCGACAAAATGTGTGATGTGCCTCTTTTTGAAAATACCACCCCTCTTAATACTCTCAATGAACATTCTGAGATTGTTGTCAATTCCAACGATGATAATTCTTCGGTGATGAGATACTACTACGGTGAGGATATCGAGTAGTCGATGCCTCACCTCCCGATGTTAAGATCGTCCAGCTTAGAGGTGTGGGAGAATGTTGTTCCGACGTTGGAAGTATTGATGATGATAAACTTATAACAATCAAAGACGATATCCTTCGTGAAAAATTGTTGAATGTCAATCTTCTTATTGCTAAGATCGATGCATTAAGAGATAATCCCACTCCATCTTCCGAAGTTGTGATCAAGTCTACCTCCACATTTCCTAATCTTTTCTTGGAGGAGACTAACACCTTTGATAATTCTATTCCCGAATCTGAAACTTTCCGCTTTAATCTAGAAGAGATTAGTAGTGGCAGTACCACTACTCATGTTGATTTTTCTCAATATGATTCGTTTATCTTTGATCTTTCGAATAATCAGTTTCCTCCTGTCGATAGGAGTGACCTTTATCATGAGGAGTTCGCCGATGAACTCACTCACATCATGTCTCTTCCGAATCTTGAATGTTTCAAATTTAAGATTGAGCCCGATCCGGGAGGTTTGACTTCTATTGACACCGGGATTCGTAAGAATGCTTCTACGACTAATGTGAATGTACCATTAGAGGATGACCAATCTTCTCTCTTCGCTTATGTTGTATGGATCTTTCTTGCTTTTCTCACGTATCCCGTTGTCCCTCCATATCTTCTCTCCACCAGGAATGAAGATACCATTTTTGATCCCGGCATCTCAATTTATCATTCTTTTATGCCGGATGTATCTCATCGGAGTGGAACTTTCATGAAATTCAATGTTTATCCAAACCACTTGAATGAAAGTCCGATGATGATTTTACCTTCCACTTGCTTCCCCATGGACCAATGAATTCGGGGTCGAGTCGAGCTTGTGACTCGGTTAACAAAAACAAGGCGCTTCGTGGGAGGCACCCCATGCTTATCAGTAGTAGTAATAAATAAGTGTTTTTGTGTGAGGCTTACATTTTCCATTACCCGTGTTTTGTCCATGTTTTGTGTGCTTTGTGTTGTATGTCCAGGATTTCCCGGATTGTGAAGACTCTCATCTACAAGAGTTTCACATCCTCAGCTTCATTTTGGGAATCCAGTATCCAAATCTAATCGACTAACGTTTTATCTTTTGGCACACTTCATAAACGGCCTTAGATTTGCGTAGGAACCCCTTTGAAACATCGAGGACGATGTTTAGTTCTAGTATGGGGGGGGGGGGATCTTCGATTTGATTTTTGCCTGCAGTCGTTGTTATCACGCAATCCCGTTTTTACCACCAAAATTTTCCCAAAAATACTCCAAAAAAAATATAAAAAAATAAAAAAAAAATTGAAAAATTTTAAAATTTTCAAAAATAAAATAAGTGTTTTGTCACAGTTTTGACTTTCCTAATGGGTAGAATGAGAATAATTTTTGACTCGATCGGGCGTGTTGAGCCCTAGCTAGTTCCTCAACTTACCGCTTGTAGGCTAAGCTTTCACGAATTCTATCATTCGAATTTTAATAAGGTGAAGAACAAGAAGTGATAGAGTTAAATATAAGTTTATGTGCTGAGCAAGATCTCTAAAACTTATATGAGTAACTTGTGGCTTTTTTACCCATTAGCTCTGAATCCAACCAAATCATACGTGCTCAACTCAATCAACTAATTAATCAATTTTTTATGAAAAAGCTTCAAATTTGTAAACTTGATTCTTAAAGCGAGATTATCTGTTTTTAATAATTCGAAAGTTAAAATGCCAAAGAAGCGATGAATGAAGTATGAATGCAAAAATGCATGAATATTGAAATAATGCCAATGACGCAACATTAGAATAATATTGGAAACAAGTAAAAGATGTTGTCGTGATATCCACCCGCTAACCACAGAGGTGGGGAGTTTACAAACTAAGACAATTATCCTAAGCCAAATTAGGAAGAATGTGTTGTTTGTGATTTCCCACTACGCTAGCAACGGTAGTGGTTTTTCAAACTAAAACAACGAGTCGTTGGTTGTGATATCCTACTAGGGAGCGAGGCCTAGGTAGGTGTTCAAACTAAACAACGCATTCCTAGCCTTAAGAACTTATGATTATAATAACGAAGATATTGCAAAAAGTTCTACAGTTTAAAATCTCGTTCTTTAAAATCAAGTTACAAGGTCCTAACAAGTTGTTGCTTTGAGTCATGATTCATCTTGAATTACGACTATGAAAATAAGTTGATCTATGGTTGAGTCGAAATGATAACACATTTAAATCTATACCTTCATGTTGGTAGTTTAAAAAGTTCACAAGTCATAAGTTATGAGTGCTAGCATTTAGACTTATATTGACAAAGAATGATCTTGTTAATTGCTTGGTTTGGAACTAAGTGAAAAATCGGGGACGATGAATTTATCCGTCAGTGGACATCCGTAGATTATTCTATGGGCCGTTACTCATTCTAAATACCCAGTGTATTAATAAAATAAAGGAAGTCAAACATGAAGTCGAGAAAAGAAAAAGAAAAATCCAAAAATATTAAGGGATAGTATGTATAAATAAAAAATGGTGAAAACGGACCTGTCGAGCTATTGATTCTTTAGTTTCCCCCTTGCGAACCTTGCTACTTATCGAGGTAATTAGTCTGTAAGGGTAATGAGAATTCTTAGTTTTCCTAAATGTTTACTTCATAACATTGACGTGAGGACACGGAATACCTTAGAAGGGGGATTTGGTATGTCATAATTACACTACCCTTTTACCTTTAAAAACAAGGCTAAAATAACCAAAAACGACTTAAAATCCAAATATACGCTTGTTTTGCTAATTGTATGTGCAGGAGACGGAAATTAAGAAAAGGACTAAAAAAGAAGCCAATATCGACAAAACCGGACTCGGAATGTAAAAACGAAAATGACAAAGTCAAAGTCCCAAGCCCAAGCCTGAAAAAGTCAACCCAAGTCAACCCCGACAAATCCAAAAGTCAACATGTGAAGAAAAATAAGTTTGAGGGTTAAAATTGCCAAACCCTAAACTTATATTTATAAGAGAAAAAAGAAGAAAAAGAAAAGAAGGGTGCAAACTGCCAATATGGCAAAGATATACTCCAAGGGGCCATTCTGCCAAAGTCCCTAACTTATAACCACCAAGGACGGTTGATGCAAAGAGTGTTATAACTTTTGGGGACTATTTCTGCCAAGTCCCCAAAAGTTATTTAACCACAAGGACCATGGATGCAATGAGGCATATAACCATGAGGGGCCATTATTGCCAATTCCCCAAACTTCCACCCTGTCAATTAAAAAAAACAGACACTGTATATCTTTTCCCCCATTTCCCGCCCTTTTTGATTGTCTTCCCCAAACAACACCCGTTTTATCCCCCACCTCGACTAAAGTAAACCGACTAGATCACATCACCAAAATCAAAAACAAAGAAAAATCACCCTCTCCACTAAAACCCTTGTCACATGTTACCTTGCCAAGTTGGAGATCCCACGCTTCCCAATCAAATTCGTGGCTATGATGAAACCAATTAAGCACAAATGGAAATTAATGGCTGAGATTGCTTTGGGCTTTTTACTCTCACAACACAAACACAAGAAGCACAACAAAAAGACCTGGGACATCTATAAAAGAGAGAGATGAACAAGTAGTTTGGAGTAGTTAAGTTAGTTTGATTCTCAGTTGAATTTTTCGAATCTTTAGCATTATTCCTTTTTAAGTTTTTAAGAGATATCAGCTTTAAATCACTTGTACCTTATTATTCAATTTGTACTTTTACATTTTAAGTATTAAACTTACTCCTTAAGTTTTCAATTGTCTTTGTATTTCAAATTAAGATGATCTTATCTAATAAGCTCTCATAAGCTCATTTGAAGCTTATACGTGTTAATAAGCTCAAATCCAGTCAAATCCTTATTTTAAGTCATTCATTCTTTCATTTTGTTCATTTCACATTAAAAAATGATCACTAGAGGTCATTTGATGCATTTGGATTCTATTGAGGAGAAATAAGCTAATTCAGCTTATTGAGCTTAAAGCTCAAGGTATAGAGGCAATTGTGCCACTTTAGGTTTTGATTAGAGGTCACTCACTCAGATAGAGTGACCTAGGTTCAGAGACTCCATTCTCAGGTTTATATTCAAGTCTTTGATTTTAGTTAAAATTTAGCTTAATCCTTTAGCTTATTGTATTTGATTGTGTTTAATCATGTTTACTATTGTTTAGATAAGTTTAGAGTTTCAAATGTTTTAATTGATTGAAGCTAGAATCAATTTAGCTTTAATTTCTTCAATTCTGTCAAATTAGTTTAAGAAAAGCTAGCTGAGAAAGTGCTTATTTCTTATTAATAAGATAGGTATTTTAGAGTTAAAATAGTTTAGATAGTTTAGTTATAGTGAGAGTAGATATAAAGATTTAGCTGCTTTAGCTTGAAAATAGGTTTTGAGTACAAGTTAGGTTAGACAGAATTTTCTAAGGAGTATTTGGATTGAGGTTACTTTGACTTTTAAAGTCAAAACTATTCTGTCTAAATATTTCATTTAGCTGAGTTTAGTCAAGTTAACAAGTGTACAACAGGTTTTAAGAGTTAGTGTGAAGAATTTAAGAGTTTTGAGCTTAAAAAAGATTAAGCTTGCACATGACAGTTTTATTGTGCAAGTAATTTATGATCTAGTGTTTCAATCTTTTCTAATTGTTCAAGTTTTTAGTTATTGTAGACTTAGATACATGTAGTTTAGAAGGATTATGAGAGTTTTTCATCTCAAAGTTTAGCCTGCAATTGAGTATACACCAAGTACAAACAGCAACAATATATAGCACAGGATTGGAGTGTTGGCTTATTACTTCAAGAAATTCATTTCTAGTTGTAATTTTGAAAAACCTTTTATCTAGATTAGTTTTACATCAATAGAATAGCTTAAATTCCAAAGTTTCAGCTTTAAAGGTTTAGTAATAAGCTTTTTAGCTTATATGACACCTTATTTTCATGATAAATTGAACTGTCACTTTTCAATAACCCAAATTCCTATGTTATTTTTGTTAACTAGCAAGCTTATTTCTTTGGATATCCTTAGTACCATCTTAGACTCTATATAGCTTCTTGTTGTTTTTCACTTTCATGTAGAAAAAAGCTATGTATTAAGCCAAAGTCTAAAAGTAAGGAAAAAAAGCCTATTTCTTAACATTTTTTCAAAAAGCTTATTTTCTAGCTTATTCTTTTGTTAAAAGTAGAAAGTGCCTTTGTTAAAGTTGTTTAGTATAAGCTCCTTAACAACTTTCATGTTTTAAGCTTTTGCTAATTCTCACTTTTTCAATAAGCCAAAAATAAGCTAGATCGTAGGGTTTATTTGGTACTTTTCCCATAGTTTAAGGTTATTCGTTTACACTAGAGTGTAAATTGTCAGTAGTTACCCCGCCTACCCTTTGTTTTCTTTTATTACACTTTCTACCTTGTCTTTTTAGGTTAAATAAAATAGTTTTATATTTTTAAATTTAGTTTAATAAAATTAGGTTTAGGATTTTAATTGATAAAATTAGGGTTCAATTAGTTTATAAAATTTGGGCATTTTTATATCATTTCATTTCTGCACACTTAAAGTAGTTAAAAAGCATTTTTCTTTAATTTTCCAGTTAAAGTTGTAATTTCTAGGAATTAAAACAGATTTTAGGTAATTTCTTTTTCTTAAATAATTCATAAAAAATAGAAAAATAGTTGAAATTTTTTAATTCTTTTTGTGAAAATTTTCTTTTTAAATCTAGTATTTTTGAAAAATAAAAGTAGAATTTTAGTGTTTAATTTTAGAAAAAGTTTATTTTTAGTAATTCATTTATCTTTAAAAATTCATAAAAAATTCAAAAATAGTTAAAAAATTCTAATTCTTTTTCCTAAAATTTTCTTTTTAAATTTGTGATTTTTAGGTATAAAATTTGTTAATATAAGTGCTTTAGATTTTAAATTACATTTTTAGTCAACGTTTGTTAATTTTTCGTGCTAGTTAATCGTTTTTAGTTTGTGCTATTAAATTTGTAGTGTAATTCAAAATTCAACTCCAATCTTCCGACTGTATCGATTTTCCAGCACAGCCTCGTTGGGGATAAACGACCCGGGAACATTCTATACTACTTCTCGGTTTTATTGATTCTGCTTTTAGACTATTCTTACTATATATATTTTATATTTTATTATATTATATATATTTTAAGGTGTAGTTTGGCAGCGATCAATTTTTGGCGCCGTTGCCGGGGAGGCTGTGAAACGATTATCGTTACGTTTGTCAGTTTGTGTTTGAATCTGTGTATATTTTCTTTTATAAACATATAAAAAAATACAAAAATATTTTTCATTTTCTTTTATTAGTATAATTATCATATAAAAACAAAAGAAAAAACCAAAAATATAAAAAATATGTCATAATAAGAATAAAATTCACAAATTGGTAAAATGCCAAAATATAATATTCTCAACTGAGGTATTATCATAATAAGTTCCGGTGAACTTGTTGGTTCCCAACTCGAACAAAAGATTTAAAAACTTGCCTTTGTGTCACTTGTGAAATACGGCTCACCTTTAATTGATAACAAAACTATAAGAGGGTTTAAGGCAGGTTGATCCGAGGAACTACGACCCGAAAAGGAGAAGTTTTTAATAGCTTCGCGCTTTCCCGCTCCTCGCAGCCTTTTGTGCGTTGTCTTTAAAGAGCTACCGTGAAACGAGTTGACTATTGGTTTAAGTTGTCTTATCTCATTTTGTCCGTTAAAATAAATTGTGAATTAATAAAACCAAAATACACTTCTTTTCCTTCGTAACATTTACTTCTTATTCTTATCCAACCTTAATTTTAATCTTATGACGTCATTCGATTACTCGTTTGAATCCGAATTACGCGTAAAGAATGCTCGACTTGTGAGTTTAGTACACTGCAGACTTTTGTATTGTTCAAAAAAAGGGTCTTGAAGACAAGAACCTTGTCCTAAACCCCCCCGAAATTGTGCAAGGTGGTGGGAACCCCGGTTGATGTTCAGTATTTTAAGGATGTGCTTCTTTTACGAAGATAAATTAAGGAAGATTTGTTTACATAATTGTGTGGAAAATGAATTATTTCGAGACCTTCAAGATGCTCCGATTCATCCAATGAATACCAACGTTGTTAAAGCTCTTCAAGAGCCATTCGTTGGGTAATCATACCCCGGTGAAAAATTCCACACCAGTCTCTACAACATTGACCATTGTGGGAGATTAACTTTAATGATAATTAACACTTTTGCCGAAAGTTTAATATATATCAAGTTACAATATAATACCCTTATGCATGAAATGTTTTGGCGTTTTAAGTCTAAAATTCATAATCCTTTGTATTTTTTAATTCTCGAAATCGATTTGCCAGCTTAAATGCTAATACTATAAGCTAAAATAGTTAGTTTACGGCTTTTAGCTTATGAAATGACTTATGAGTTTTTGAAAAACCAAGAAATTGCACGTTTGGTTTTGAAATTATAAACCGATGGGTTAGAGCTTTTGGGTTTTGTTTTTAAGTTTATAAAAATGATAGAATAGCTTATTAGAACAGCTTATGGAATCAGCTTATGACTTATAGCTTATTAGGGTTATGAAAAGAGATTTTAGGGTTTTAAGGCGCGTTTGGTTTAAGAATTATAAACCATTGAGTTGGGGCTTATTAGGAAGGTGTTTCAAAGGTTAAAATAAGTTAAGAATGCATGTTATATAGAGCTTAAAGACTCAAATAAGCTTTAGATAGCTTATTTATGGAGTTCGATTAGGTTTAGGGTCCAAAAAGTTATTTAGGGCACGGTTTGGTTTAGGAAAACCAAACGAATGGTTTTATGGTTCAAAGGCTTATACAAGTGGCTTAAATACAGCTTATACATGATCTAAAATATGACAAGAGCTTATTGAACAAGTTATAGGACTTACTAGTACTCGAAATGGGTTGAAATGGCTTGATATGATCCGAAAACCTTGGAGATGAATCAATGACCTTTCTTCTCTTGTTCCTTGGTTTCAAAATAGCTTAATCTTTCCTTCTTCTCTTGTAGTACTTGGCTAGATCATGGTTTTGAGGTAGTATGAAGCTTAGTGGTGAGTTTTGAAAGAGTGCATGTATGCGTGTATATATAGGGCTCAAAATAGAGTGAAGACCAAGTTTGTGTGGAGTAGTGGCCAAGTTTTACATTCTTATAAATGTGTAGATGACTAATGGGAGCTAGGGCTAGCTTAGAGAGGTGTAGGGTGGTGGAGAGGGTTCGAATCACCAAGGTGGTGACAAGGTGGTGACAAGTAGGTGGTGAGGTGGCGGCATGGTGGTGAAAGGAGGTGACAAGGTGCTTTACTTAGGGTGCAAGGTGGTGACAAGGTGGTAGGCAAGGTGGTGCATCATGGTGGGAGTATGCTTGCTAGGTTTTGGCTTGGTTTAAACTTGGTTCGAAACTAGTTTAGAGGTATCAGGTTGTTTAGGGTTTCCGGGTTAGGTTTTTAGGGTTTTGCCGAGTGTGTGGAGTGAAATAGAGTTGTAGAACTAGTTCAAATTTGTTCAATGAGAGTAGTAACTTAGGCTTAAAGAGTGGTACGAATGGTGTATATTAGTCTGGAGGGAAATAGTTAAATTTGAATCTCGTGCTTAATCGACTTGTACTATGAGCTTAAAGGAGTTGTACTAGGGTTTTGGAGGGAAAAGGTATTCAAAAATTATGTATTGTAACCTTGTACACAAGCCTTATAAGTTTGTACATTTGGATTGTATGTAAACATTACATATAGTTAGGGTTTTGATATAAACATTAATGTTTAAAGTCCGTTTTGATATAACGTTATGGAAAGTACGTTAAATAGATAACGTATGGTAAAAATGGAGTTTAAAACATATTGCTTGACATATTATGACATTTATTTGCTATAAACGTTGATGAAATTGGCATTGGTAGGTTGCGTGAGCTCGTTTACTTTTGTAATGTAAGTTACGTTACATTATGGATGGAATAAAGCAAAAATCTTTCTATTAAAATGGTTGCATCTAATTTAATAGATTGAAATTACACTAAGGAGAATTTCATCTAATTTAATAGATGGATAATTACATAGAGGAAAATTGTGGGTTGTTATAGTCTCCCAACCTTAAAGAAACTTCGTCCCGCGATTTAGTTGGATGTTGGAGTGATGTTGGAAAATAGATGTGGATACTTGGCACGAATTTGATCTTCGCGTTCCCACGTAAATTTTGGTCCTCTTTTAGAGTTCCATCTTACTTTGACTATAGGGATGCAACTTTGTTTCAGTTGCTTGACTTCTCGATCCATAATTTCTATTGGTTCTTCCATAAAATTGAGTTTGTCATCAAGCCGAAGCTCTTTCATTGGAATGATGAGGGATTCGTTAGATACGTATTTCTTTAGATTAGAAACGTGGAAAGTAATGTGGATATTACTGAGTTCTTCAGGAAGCTCAAGTTTGTATGCCACTGGGCCGACCCTTTTAAGGATCTTAAATGGTCTAATGTACTGGGGGTTAAGCTTTCCTTGCTTTCCGAATCGGATGACACCTTTCCGAGGTGATACTTTTAACATAACACGATCTCTAACTTGGAATTCCAAAGGCTTTCGCCTTATATTGGCATAACTCCTTTGCCGGTCTCTTGCAGCTTGCAAGCGTTGTCGGATTTGTACTATCTTTTTGGTGGTTTCATGGATTATCTCTGGTCCCGTGAGTTGAACATCTCCAACTTCGGCCCAGCAGACAGGTGATCGACACTTTCGACCATAAAGTGCCTCGAATGGTGCTGCCTTAATACTGGCATGGTAACTGTTATTGTAAGAAAATTCTACCAGTGGTAAGTGTCTCTCCCATCCTTTTCCAAAATCTATAACACAGGCTCGAAGCATGTCTTCGAGTGTTTGGATGGTTCTTTCACTTTGTCCATCAGTCTCGGGATGATATGCCATACTCATGTCTAATTGAGTACCCAAAGCACTCTGCATTGACTGCCAAAATCTAGATGTGAAATGACTATCACGATCTGATATGATGGATATTGGCACTTCATGCCGTGAAACTATCTCCTTTATATACAACCTTGTAAGGGTTTCCATACTATCTGTCGCTTTGGTGGGGATGAAATGTGCGGATTTGGTAAGGCGGTCTACAAGGACCTAAATTGTGTCATGTTCACTTGATGTTTTGGGTAGTTTTATAACGAAGTCCATCGTTATGCTTTCCTATTTCCATGTAGGAATCTCTGGTTGTATCAGTAAGCCGGATGGCTTTTGACATTCTGCTTTAACTCTAGAGCATGTCAAACACTTGCCGACATATTCAGCGATGATTGCCTTCATGTTAGGCTACCAATAGAGTTTCTTTAGATCCTGTTACATCTTGTCAAAACCTGGGTGGATGGAATACTTCGATTTATGAGATTCATGCATGATTAAGTCCCTCAAATTACCAGAGTGGTAACCAACTTCGATTCTTGATACATTGGGTTCCATCAGGACGTACTTCAAATGCTTTGTCCATTCCTCGTAGGTTCTTAGCTTTGATGTTCTTTTCTTTGATTTCCTCGGTTTGGGCTTCAAGGATTTGGGATGGTAATTTTGGGTGAAGGGTCATGACTAATGC